>PVLC010012724.1:0-43517 GCA_004027655.1 Graphiurus murinus
TTGGTTGCTGTATCTTCTGCTAAATTAAAATATTTAAAACTTGTAACTGCAATAATGATTTTGCTTTTATGACTATTTTTAATATTAAAGCAGCTATATATCCTCTTTGGTTAGTATTTGACTGTTTTATATTTTTGCATTCTTAACAGACAGTATTTTTACATGTTATATTTTATTTGTAGCACTTGTAGATTAAAAAAACAGCAAGATTCTACCTTTATCTCATCTGAAAAATAATCTTACCTTTTACTTAGTATATTTAATATATTTATATTATTGATATTCTTGGGTTGGGTTTATTTTAGAATGATTATTTTATGTTTGTCTCTTTCATTTCTGCTTCTTTCTTCTTTTTTGCCTTCCTCTAATGAATTGGAAGATATATAATCTATTTCTATTCCTTTGGTAATTAATCTTAATATCTAAGATAAATATAAAGGAAATTGTTATCTTTACCTATTATTTCTATCTTCCTTTTAATACAAGGTATTTAGACTGTCTAAATTTTATTATCGCCATCCCAATTTATGTTAATCCTGCCCAGAATTGTAATTATTCAATATTTCCTTTATTAACCACAGAAGATATTACTAAGCTATGCATGAGTGGGCATATGCATACATACATACATACATACACACATGTTAAATATATATTGGTTCGTTTATTTTAGATTTACACATTTCTATAAATTTTTCTATTTATCCCTTATTATTGCCTGATTCTCAGACCTTCCTTTGGGATAACTTCCTTCATAAAGTCAGTCCTCTTGAGTTTGACAATTATTTCCTTTGACTGTATTTACTGTAAAATGTACAGTAAATACATTTTACAGTATTATTATACAATATTATTTTGGTATCTTTAATTTTATTGTTGGTGGTGAAAAGCTTGACATGCATGAATTATCTTTCTTTTAAATTAATATTTCATTACTTTTAAGATCTGTTCTTTGTCTTTGTTCTTTAGCACTCTCCCTGCAATGTTTTCACCTTTTGGATCTAAGAATACATGTATTTCCATCAATTCTGAAAAACTTGGTTTTCTTCTCTCTTTCTGAATTTATAATTAGACATATGATATGCTTTCTTAGATTATCCTCTATGTCTCTTATCTTGCTTCTTGATTTCTCTGGGTTGGAATTGCTCTAGGTGATTTCTTTAGATTTATTTCTTTAATATTTTCTAGTTCTCTAGTGCTCTTTTCTCTTGTGTCTAATATAGTTAACCTTTTCATTTTTTATTTTAAAGATACATACTTTTAGAAGTGTCAAATATTTTATTACAACAGAGATTTTGGAAATTTTATTTCTTGTTCATATTTTAATTGACTTTTTATTTCTTTAAGCATTTTAGACAAATTAATTTTGTATTTTATATCCAATAATATCAATACTTGAGGTTCTAGAGGGTTAATTTCCTCCTCCTCCCCCTCTTCTTCCTTTTCTTCTTCTCCTTCTGAGTGATTTGCAGAGTTTGTTTCCACAGATGATTTCTAATATTGGACTAGGAGCTCATGGCTTGCTTTTCTTTATCTGTGGGAATCCTGCAGGACATAGTTTATATATTCATCAAGAGAATATTTGCATAGCTTGTGTTAAGATGTTCAGGGCACTAAAACCCCCAGGGATAGATTTTTGTTTCCAGGTTTATTTCTGAATTCCTTCCTCCCTTCATTCCCTTCCTTCCTTCCTTCCTTCCTTCCTTCCTTCCTTCCTTCCTTCCTTCCTTCCTTCCTTCCTCCTTTGCTTCCTTTTCTTCCTTCTTTCCTTCCTTCTTTCTTTTTTTTTTGTGTGTGTATAGTACTGAGGATTGAATCTGAGGGCATTATACCTCTGAGCTTCACCCCCAGTCTTATTTTTTTTTTTGGAAACAGGGTCTTGCTAATTTGCTGAGTCCTTGATAAGTTGCTGAGGCTGGCCTCAAACCCCTGATTCTCCTATCTCAGCTTCCTAGTATGGGATCAAGTTCAGTTATAATGTAAATCTTCAAGAATACTAGCAATAATAAATACTGGTGAGTATGTGGTGAAAGGGAATATTTACACACTATTCATGGGAGTGTAAATTAGTATAACCACAAAAGAAACCAGTATAGAGAGGTTCCTCAGAAGATTAGAAATGAAAATATCATATGATCCAGCTACATCATTCCTCAGCATCTTTCCAAAATAATTAAAGTTATAATACATGCATATCTATGTTTATAGCAGCACAATTTACAATAGCCAAATTATGTAACTAACCTAGGTATCTGTCAACAAATGAATGGACAAAGAAAAGTTGGTACATACACATAATAGAATTTTACTCAGTCATTAAAAAAAGAAAATTATGTTATTTGCAGGAAAATGCATGGAAGTAGAGAACATCATGCTAAGCAAAATCAGCCAGTCTCAGAAAGTGAAGGGTTGTATGCTTTCTCTCAAATGTAGATGCTAGAGAGAAAATAGGAAACCAAAGGGACTTCATGGTAATAAGGAAAGAGACCAGTAGAATTGTGAAAGGGATTGGGGGTGAGGGGGAGGGAGGACTGAGGAAGGAAACAAAGCAAATAATATTATGTTTATATATGAAGATATTGCTAACAATCTTAATAGTGTGTATGGGAAAGGAGGAAGAGAGTAGTGGAATGGAGTTAGAAGGACAACCCAATAAGTGATGTGTGCATATTTGAATATATCACTTCAAATCTCACTATGATGTATAATTATTGCATCAACAAAATTTTAAGAGGAAAGCCGGACGTGGTGGTGCACACTTGTAATCCCAGCATTTGGGAGGCTCAGACCGGAGGATCCGGGTTCGTGGCCAGCCTTAGCTACTTAGTGAGGCCCTCCACAACTTAGTGAGACCCTGTTTCAAAATAAAGAATAAAAAATAGGGCTGAGGGTATAGTTCGGAGGTAGAATGCCCCTGGGTTCAATCCCCAGTACCGCAAAAAAAAAAAAAAAAAAAAAAAAAAAAAGAAAGAGGGAGAAAGAGAGACAGAAAGATCACAAAAGAAAGAAATGACAGAGGTGGTGACATAGTTCTGGCAGTATAAAGCCTCTGCTTCTACTTGTTCTTGAATCTTAAATGATCCAGCTATGTTCCACCCATCCCATAATTCATTAATTCTTCCTTTGCTTTACTTATTGATAATTACTTGGCATAAACTAGCGCTATGTTTTTGAGCTTCGCAATCAAAGGGATCCTGAAATATGCACAACTATTTTGTTTCACACTGATTTTGTTTCTATATCCTACAAAGCTTATGTGTTGTATAACAACAGATTGTTATTATTTTGAATTGACTTGAATAAGATGAGCACAGAAATTCCACTGAGATGTGAAAATTAACCTTTAGGTTAGTAATATTTTTTATATATTCCGACCATCTGGATCAGAAGAAATAAAGCAGCCCAAGAACTGACTCAAAATAGTTTCAGCCACAAAGATGGACCCAAAATTATGCTCCTTTCTACCACAAAACTCATGTATTTACCGAAGGACCCCTGGAAATCAAGTGACATATGATATAATGTTCAAGCACTAATCTGAATTGTCTGATCATTTACATTTTTCTTAAAGTCTCTGGAGAGGAAAGATTTTGTATTCATGGTTCTAAAACATGAAAAAGGACTCATTTTTAAATTAATCACTGAATTTACATGAGCAAAGATGAGAGGGGGTCTTAAGCAATTGATCAGGTAATACTAGGCAAAATTTGCCTAGTATAGGTATAAAAATACCTATGTGCCTCAAATGAGTTATGTTTCCCATCAATGATCGAATCATTGGCATTACTCTTCACTTCTTGGGTGCACAGAATTGATACAGCAGACCACCGTTCAGAATGGAGTAGGGTATAGAAATTAAGTTTTCAGCCGGGCGTGGTGGAGCACGCTTGTAATCCCAGCATTTGGGAGGCTGAGACTGGAGGATCCAGGTTTGCGGCCAGCCTCAGCTACCTAGTAAGGCACTCCGCAACTTAGTGAGACTCGGTTTCAAAAATAAAGAATAAAAAATAGGGCTGGGGGTATAGCTCGGAGGTAGAAAGCCCCGAGTTCAATCCCCAGTACCGCAAAAAAAAAAAAAAAAAAAAAAAGAAATTAAGTTTTCATACTATCTTAGAAGTTGGTTCTTATTTAAAAAAGGAGTAATAATAAAGGCCTCATTCTCATTTCTTCTCTCCATACTCAGACTCTAATAGACTCTAATACAGAAAAGACATCCATGCCTAGTTATCCTGTGTAGTCTTATCTTCACTCAAAATACTAAGACCAAGACTTACATCCTATATAAATACATATAAATAAACTTGATGGAATTATATGTTAATTCTACTAAGCTTTGAAAAGCAAAGAAATATACAACAGCTAGGGTACATCATTTTGAGTTACCATTTTAAGGTTTTTGCATACTAACTTTTTTTTTTAATCATAGATTTAGTATTTCAAGATAAAGTGTTCTCATTCTTAATCCGTTATCCTCCCACTTCCTTTCTTAAACTTCAAAATTTATCTATTTGTTCTTTTGGAAACTACAAATCTTCTGGGAGTTCTACTCGTTGGCTGCTTTAGTCCTTTGTCTTTGGGAAATGTGCTCCTTCCCATTGGAAGCTTCAAAAGCAATTTTTCCGAAGGAATCACACCACACTGTGTGTGCAGGCAGTTATTCTAGGAAAACTCTCCCTGTGAGTTAGCCAGACAGGATAAAATTGGATAATTTTCTTTGAAACCCTGAAGAGGAGAATGAGAGACTTGGGAATAAAAATCTGTTAGGTGGCAAGATGAATTTCCCCACACATGGAAAGGAATGGTCAAGGTTCAAGACTAAAGCCCGTCCTCCTTGGTGGTGCCCTCTTTGGATGAGGAGCTGTGTTTTATTCTATGGTTCTCTTTGCACCAATAGACTTGTTTATCTATTTACAATAAAAATCACAAAACTAAAAAAAAAAAAAACGCCCTTCCAGAAGAGATTGTATCAAAGCATTAACAATTGTATGTTTGATGTGATGTAATTGAAAATATTTATACCATTGGAAGAACTGGTAAAGTGTACAGTTTATTTTTATAGTGAAAAAAACTTCTTGGCTTAGTCTTTCAGTTTTTAGCAGCATACTCCGGAGTGTATCTTTTAAGGCAAATCTTTGCTGTGAAGAACTTTTTAATTTAGGAAAATAATATCAATTCCCATGATGAACCATAATTGAGAATTATAAGTCATATTAGCACTGAGAGCCACCACAATATTTCTTCTCATTGTATAAGTAAGCAAACTAAGACCTCGAAAGGTGTTCAGTCTCACTCAGCTGGTTGCTGGTAGGGTAATTCCAGATCTTCTGAAAGTTCTACTCATTGACGGTTTTAGTCCTTTGTCTTTGAGAAATAGGCTTCTTCCCAGTGGAAACTTCAAAAGGGAGAGGGTAGAGTAACAGCTGGATCCTAAGTGTCTCTGATTCCTACTGGTGGCCCACTGCTCTATCTTGATCATCACCCAATATCCTGCTAAGTGGGATGTAAATAAAATAGTGGCTCATGCAGATAGAATTTTATTTCTATAAGGAAACTAGGTATAAGTTCATGATTTTCAAAGTTTGTCATTCTTTCACATAGGCAAATAGGATAAATTTAGTTTACCATAAGTAGATTGTGGCCAATTCAGTGCCTTTGCCGTGTGTGTGAATGTGTGTGTGTGTGTGTATATGTAATGTTTTAAATATATATATATGTATATGTAATGTGCAACATTTTTATTATTTTATTTTTACTAAAATGTATTAATTGTGCATATGAATGGAGTTCAGTGCGATAGTTCAACACACGCATACAGGGAGCTCTGAGCAAATGCAGACTCTCTTTATTTATGCTTCCTCCACCTTAACCCTTCCCAACTCCCAGTAACCACTATTCTATGTCTAGATTGGCATTTTTTAGCTTAAACATAAGGCAGAGAACATGCAGTATTTATCTTCTGTATCTGGTTTATTTCACTTAACATAATGTCCTCCTAGTCCACCCATTTTGATGCAAAAACAGAATTTCCTTCTTTTTGGCTGAATAATATTCTTTTGGGTATAATGATGACATTTTACTTATCCATTCATCCCACAGATGGGTACCTAGAATGATTCCATATATTAGCTATTTCAATTGTGATACAATAAGCCTAGTTATTCTGACTTCATTCTATTTTCTTTTTTTTTTTTTTTTGCGGTACTGGGGATTGAACTCAGGGGCATTCTACCTCCGAGCTATACCCCCAGCCCTATTTTTTATTCTTTATTTTGAAACTGAGTCTCACTAAGTTGCAGAGTGCCTCACTAGGTAGCTGAGGCTGGCCGTAAACCCGGATCCTCCGGTCTCAGCCTCCCGAATGCTGAGATTACAAGCGTGCGCCACCACGCCCGGCTTATTTTATTTTTTCTGTGCAAGCATAATAGTAAAAATTTCTAGCTATAATAAGCGAAGAAAGAAATGAATTTCACTTCTACACTGTCAGCAAGTATGCTATAGGCATGAAGAGTAGGTAGTAAACTAATTCTCGGAATTAAGCTTAAGAAATGCAGATTGACAATGGTATAGATCACAGAGCATAAAATTATGTGTTACGGTCCTACAATGTACGGTTGTGGGCAGTAGGTTTCTGTTGCCACTGTTTTTTCTCAGTTAATACCGCTTCCAAGAAGGTCTAATTGGAAGAAATTTCAGGTTGGCCCAAATATAAAATATATGTTTGAATTCTATGATTGAAAAGGGGAAAATAACACTGATTTGGCCCAAGTGACATAAAATACCAAGAAAATCAGAATTTATTGAAAATGGCATATTTGAGTGTTTTTCATAGTTACTAATGAAAAACATACCATATTTGTATAAACAATACAAAAGAGTGGACTTAAGTTTAGACATGTAGCAAATGAGAAATTTCCCTGGAAATGATAAACACTTGAATAATAACTAAAAAATTGCTGAGTATGGAACTGGAAACTGAAAATAAAGCAAGCAGTGAGGAAATCTGAGTGCTAGGCACAGGGGAGACCAAAATCAAATCTACAGTCTTTTCACTCAAGTTGCTTCGTGTCTAGTTGGCAGACAGAAATGTAAATGTAACCCACATGTTGGCTCAGGTCACGCTGTCCTGTAAAACAGGACTCATTCCAGGGGATGTATCTTCTGAGGCTCATTCTCCTTCTTATATCTCTGATATCTTGTTCTTCCTGAACTCTCTAGCTCAACGCCATCATCTGCCTGCAGTATCCAGATTTGGAATTAAATCCCTTGTTCTTGATTTCAACTGAAACATCACACACAGGAGGCATTTTCATGTGGCAGGCATTACCAAATGTTTGCAGTCATAAGAAAAGAGGGAGACAGGGGATTAGGTCATTAAATCAGACAGCAAAGGACTTGATCATGGAACTGGAGAGTTCTCTGTGCTCAGAATCTTCTGGTCACTTTACTTAGGCTATTTTTCTGTAGTTTATCACTTTCCTGTTATATTCTGCCCCCTCTTGCCCCTCTTTTCTCTCATGGTTACCCAGAAGCCTCATTTTTCCTTAACCTCTTTATGTGGCTCTTTATTTTACTGACTTCTTACAGATATGCCTTCATATTCCCATTGTCCTCCCCTAAAACAATTGGCTGGCTATTTTCCTAAGTGGAGATAGCTGCTTCCCTAAGAGGAAGTCTTGAATCAGGGTTAAAATAACAAACTTCTTCCTAGCAACATAAATGATAAGTGTGGTAATTCTTAAAAAAAATAAAATAAAATAAAACAAAAAACTAAGGCTATACAAGCAGCAGCAGTAACGGAAGCTCTGATTACTCTCTTAATAAAAGCTGTGTCTTTTCTCATAGAGTTTTTATAAGGATTAACTGATTATGAATGTGAAGTCTTGGTTATAGCCTAGTAAAATGTATACTACTCAATAACTATACATTTCTGGCCCATAGTAGGCCTTTAACAAATTTTACAGGCATTCCTCTACACATATTGCATGGCAGGGAGAGAATGGGAATCTTTAAAGAACAAAAAGGCTTCAGAGATTATCACTTAGTTTTGAAATAGGCCATCATAGGGCCATTCAGAAAGGGGGAATAAAATGTCAGTGATAAATAGGAAAGAAAACACAAAGAATTCATATGGGAGGGTAGTGGTGGATAAATTAATACAAGTGATTTTGGCAAGTTTATAAGGCAAGAAAATTATTTTGGATTTAATTTAATAGATTGAAAACAAAAGTGCTGCTGCCATGTATGATGTGCCTGACAAATTCTCTTGGTGGCATGGTGGCTGCAGAGCACCCTGAACATGAGTCTATATTCTCTGCTCCATAAACAGCACTTACACGATGTGTTCAACACACGACTCCACATTTTGAAGAACTTCAACTGGCTTAAAAGAAAATAATGTGGGAGCCTGGAGCTGTGCATACATGAAGACAAGGGATTTATACCATGCAGAACAGTAACTTCAAAGGGCTGATGTAATACACTGTGAGACTCTTGAGAACATGGTTTGCCATTTCTGACCTTTGAGTCCTTGTTGCCTGTGTGTGGTTGCTACTCAATGAAGGTCTGTTGAATGAATGAATGAATAATTGAATGCTCAGCTGTCATATGGAACAAAAATTAAATTTGTTCTTTGTGTCTCCAAAGGGCAGAGGGTGAGGGAAGCTATAGAGATAGAGATATACATGGCAGCTTGACATAAAGACGACTTTAACATGTGTACCACACCCTAACAATGAATGGAGCTGCTGCCAGAGAGGGTCAAGTTTCCATTCACATGGGAGGGCAAGCAAGCTCGTGCTTAAAAAAGGATGGCTGAACTATCACTTGTGCTCTTTGACTGTTCAACTTCATTGAAGTGTTTGGATTTGCAGCATGATATAGATTTCTTATAATGACCTGTGAGCATTTTGTTCATGTTATTTATGCATGTGTAGCAAATTGCCCTGCAAAATTTTCTACTTCAACTTAGTCTTCATGTTCCTTCTTGTTGTGCTTCATGAGTCAAGCATTGTTAAGAATGGTCAGCACAGCTGGTCGTGGTGGCACACGCTTGTAATCCCAGCATTTGGGAGGCTGAAACCGGAGGATCCAGGTTCGAGGCCAGCCTCAGCTACCTAGTGAGGCATTCCGCAACTTAGTGAGACTCAGTTTCAAAATAAAGAATAAAAAATAGGGCTGGGGGTATAGCTCAGAGGTAGAATGCCCCTGAGTTCAATCCCCAGTACCGCAAAAAAAAAAAAAAAAAAAGAATGGTCAGCACATATGTATTTACACACATGGATAACCCTGCCACCAGTAGTACACATATAAGAGATGAAGTTTCTAACTTGCTTAGCTGAAGATATGAAATCTTCTCAGAAGTCAGGTGCCCCCACTGCAAAAGTTTATCAAAACTCAACATACTTTAAATTGCCCCTCTTGCTCCTGAAGGATGCATAGAACTTTTATTAGATTTTTCAGCAGGATATTACCAATCTTGCCCTTTTATAATGCATTTGTACCACCACCCTTGAAGAACCTTTGCATTAACAGTTCAAGATTTTGCTTACTACAACTAGTGTCCTGCCTCATTCTTGAAGTAAATTCAGCACCAGAAAGTCCTAACTTTATCTTGATGATAAAAGTCATGGCCCAAGTTTGATTGAATAATATTTCTCTCTGGACTTTCAACAGTACTCAAAAACCTGTTGCTTTGCATAATTACAAAAGTAACTCAATTCTCATGATTTTTCTGAGGAATTAAATTATCTGTTTCAAACATGATGTCATCTACTATTTTTTAAAATTTAGCCATTTTCTGGGAATTAAAGGCAAAAGAAAGCTTAGACTAATACATAATCATAAGAATACAGAAGCCCAAAGGAAAGAATTAGGTTAAAAAAAAAAGAAAGAATTTTTCTTTGATGACAAAACCAGAAAGTTTGTCTCACAGGACTTTTAAGTTCTTACAAAAATCCTCTGCTTGGTCAAAATTTACTCATGTTCCTGAACTTTCTTCTACTCCACCTGTGTACTTCCTTGTAAAATCCAGTTTGGGTAATTATCCATTATAAGTCAGCTTTTCAAGAGCCTCAGCCCTAGATACCTGACCACTCTCATCCTCCTTATCCTCTAGGTAGTGTCTGACCACCCTGGTCTGCCTTCAGCAAGAATTCTGTTAGGTCAGTTTAGAAGAAATCCCCCTGATACCCGATGTTTTCACTTACTAATTTTCCATCCACTGATTCCAACCTCACTCCTTGGCTATAAATTCCCATGTGTGTGTGATGTACTCAGAGTTGAGCCTGACCTCTCTCCCCCACCTCAAAATCCCGTCACTGTTGTCCCTGTGCCTATCACAGTGGTCCTGAACAAAGTGGGCTTTATCAGGATTCAACAAGAATCGCTGAATATTGTTTTCTTTAACAATCAGTACAGTATAATAGTATTGAAATCTGCCTATAGCAACTGTTCTTTCCTTAGTAGAATAAATGGCTGAGCATTTATTTAAAACATTAAAAAACATAGTTTCTGTGACTACCTTTGGACACTCTCTGTAACAACGAGTGAATCTAAAAGAACCCAAGCCCAGTTCTAAAAAAGATTGGAAACTGGGACATTAAAGTACTTATTAAAGAGATTTACGTGTCCGCTGTATCTTTAGAACTTAGGACTCTCGTTTTATGGCCCAGAAGTCCATTTGTTTACTAATACTCATTGAACACCAACCCTGCCCTAGACATTTACCTAAAGCAAAGTCAATGTAATGTCCAATGTCCAATATAGGACAATATCCTTGTCCTAGAGAACTCTTTTTTTTTTTTTTTTGTGGTATTGGAGATTGAACTCAGGGGCATTCTGCCTCTGAGCTACACCCCCAGCCCTATTTTTTATTCTTTATTTTGAAACAGGGTCTCACTAAGTTGTGGAGGGCCTAAGTAGCTGAGGCTGGTCACGAACCCAGATCCTCTGGTCTCAGTCTCCCAAGTACTGGGATTACAAGCATGCACCACCACGCCTGGCAAGAACTCTTAAAATATACTATTTTATCATTTTGTCTTATCTTAATTCTAGCAACTCATTCTTGAGGAATGATTCGGTTACATATAACATTGAACACATTTTGAAAAAGAAACTGAAAGCATATCATAAGAAAAATAGTTTTTGAATAAAATATTAATATTATACAAATCATTGTTATTTTCATACCTGATAGAATATCTTAAAATTCGAAGAAAAAATCAATCTAATTCAACATACTAGTCTAGATTAAATGCTGTCTCCCAAAGTTTCCTCCCAAATTCTATGCAAGTTAACCTATCTCACTCTCTCTCTGATTTTTTTATATATAATCTGTAAAAATGCCAACTTTTATAATGTTATATAATGAGCAGCAAAATGATCTGTGCTCCGGGAGCAAATGCAGCCCCTTAGAGTCAAAATTCAATGGAGGAAATAGCAATGAGCAACACCGCACGGTGGAAGCAAAGAAGACCATGTTGTCTGGAACAAGAAATTTTAACAAACTTTCATGTCATCTGAAGCAGTATTAACAGAAGTTTTAGCACATCAAGTCAAAATATGTGCCCCAAAGAACATTCGGGCTTAAGGAGATCAGCAGCTGCTGAGCACAAACCTCAAATAAACAACACATTAGTCACGTCATGGAGGGATGATTTTCACAGTGATATGGAAATTCATGAAACACTGTTAAGGAGAAGACTTTTAATTTTCTAGTAAAAGTTACATACTATAACTTTCTAGAAGGGGGATATAATTTTTACCTTAGTGCAATATACTTACTTATGGAAACAATTTTTAAAATAAACGTCTTGCTGGAGTTTTCAGGAAACACAGATACAAATGTTGGAAGGCTCAAGGAAATGATGTATGTAAAGCAGTCATTGCAGTGCCTGGCTCAAAGGTGTGGGTAGTTGCAATTACAGTAAAGAATTGCTTGTATTATCACAGAACAAGGAAAGTCGCAAAACATACATACATAAAGTATTTCTAAACACAGAAGAGAGATCAAGTCCCCTCTTGATCTTTCAAAAACTAGCAGTTTTTGAATGCCACAACATGCCAAGCAAGCAAATGCATTATCATTTAACGGTTGGAATTGTACCATGATGGTAGCCTTACTGGTCAGTTTTATAGGATAATGAAACAGAAGTGCAGAGAATGCTGAAAGTTCCTCAACGGGTAAACGATAGTTGATATGAACTAAGAATTAACTCTCCATTGCAAACTATATACATTTCTGAAATAAGCTTTTGACTTTATATTACAGAAGGGTTTTTTTGCATCTTCTATTTTTACATTTGTCTTTTATTGTGGCAAATGGAGTAATGCTCTGGAAAATAAGGCAGAACTGATGGCGAATTTATTCTCTGCCATTTATTTATTTACTTATTTATTTATTAATCTGTAAATGAATAAATTTATTTTATTCATTCTACTTCCTCGGGGACATTCATTCTTCAAACTACACTTGCAGCCCCTTTTTAAAAATTTTTATTTTGAAACAGGGTCTCTTCGGTGGTGAGTTTCTTGAGTTATCTGTATATTCTAGATATTAATCCTCTATCAGAGGCGTAGTTAGCTAAAACCTCCCATTCTGTTGGCTCTCTCTTGAGGTTCTTGATGGTTTCCTTTGTTGCACAGAAGCTTTTCAGTTTACTGGAATCCCACGTATTGATCCTCATTTTAATTTCTTATGTCTTTGGGGTCTTGTTGAGAATTTTTTATCTGTACCTGTATATTGAGTGCTGATCCTAAGCCCTCTTCAAGTAGCTGCAAGGTCTCTGGTCTAATTTCTAGGTATTTGACCCATCTTAAATTGACTTTTGTGCAGAATGAGAAAGTGGGATTTATTTTCATTTTTCTGCATATAAATAACAAATTTTGCCAGCACCATTTGTTGAAGAAGCTATCTTTTTTCCAGTGTATGTTTTTGTCCCGTTTGCCAGAAATCAATTGGCTGTATGTGTGTGGATTTGTTTCTGAGTCTTCTATTCTGCTCCATTGGTCAAATAACCCACCAAAAAAATGGGCAAGTAAACTAAATAGAAATTTCACAAAAGAAGAAATACAAATGGCCGATAAACGTATGAAAAAATGTTCAAAATTAATAGCAACCAGAGAGATGCAAATCTAAACTACCCTGAGATTTCACCCATCCCAAATTAGAATGGCAATTATTAAAACCACAAACAATAGCAAATGCTGGTGAGGATGTAGAGAAGGAAGAACTCTGATGCACTGTTGGTGGGATTGAAAATTAGTGCAACCACTCTGGAAAACAGTATGGAGGATCCTCAGAAGAATGGGAACAAACCATTTCCATATGACCCAGCTATACCACCACTGGGTATCTACCCAAAAGAATGGAAACAAAACTACCAGTGAATGCATACATATCTATTCTTATAGCTGCACAATTCACAATTGCCAAACTATGGAACCAGCCAAGACGTCCATCAACAGATGGGTGGATTACAAAACTATGGGATATGTACACAATGGAATTTTACTCAGTCATAAAGAAGGAAAAATTATGTCATTTGCTGGAAAATGGATGCAACTGGAGAATATTATGCTAAGTGAGATTATTCTGTCTCAAAATGTGACAAGTCGGATGTTCTCCTTAGTATCCAGAAGCTAGGGAGAAATTAGAACATAAGAGGGACTCCAGAAAAAGGAGGAGAAACCTTAGTTGAGTGAAGAAGGAAATCTCACTGAGGGAGATGAGAGGGGGGAACAGGGAAACAACTCAATGGACATGATGTACATGCACAAACTTCATGCACAAACTTATCAAAGCCCATCACTGTGCTGAGCGCAGGAAGGAATAGGGCAGGAATTGGGAGAGAGCTCAATGAGTGCTACGTGCATGTATGCTTCTATCATCCTGAACTTCATCAAGATGTATGATTACAATGCACCAAAAAATAGATAAATAAATAAATAAAAACAAGGTCTCACTCAACTGTATCAGCTTTCCAAGTACTAGAGTTACAGGTGTGCACCACCATACCAGATTATTTACTTATTCTTTCTTTGGTCCTTAGGTCTTTATTATGAAATAAGATCCTCCCTCCATCCTGTATTCTTTACTCTTTTCTTTCTTCCTTCTTTTCTTTCCACATAATATCAGTGATATTTGAACAAACCAAGTAAAGGGAAGAATGGAAAGGAATAAGGTTGGGGAATTAAGCAAGGTAGTAGAGGGCATTCTAGGCCATGGGAAGAAGGTTGAATTCTATAGTTAGTATAAGAGGAGCCTCTGCAGGGTTTTAAGCAAGGACAGGGCCTTATCAGATTATTGTTGAGAAGATCCCCATTGCGACTGTTTAGAGAATGAATGGTGGCAGCTGTTGGAGGATGTGAGTGGCAAGAGTGGAAGAAGAGAAGCAGAAGTGTTCACTGAGCCAAGGGAAAGTGGAAGTCTGGACCAAGAGGGTGCTTCTGGACATGAGGAGGAGAAGGGCATGTTAGATATTATTTCCAAGTAAGTGTCAACAAGGTTTGCTAATGTATTTGATACCTAGTTTATCATAAAGGAAGAACTCCCAGATTTTTGTCTCAAACAATTTGATGAAACACTGTACATTTTACATGAAAGGACCACAGGAGTTTGAGAGATGACCATGGAAGGGGAAAAACCCAAGATTCCACTGGGATTTGTTAAGTTGGAGAACCTGAGCTACAGGGATGGAGAGATGTCAAGAAAACATTTGGATATGGAAGCTAGGAGATCAGCAGAGAGATGTGGGTGGCTCCATTGGAAATGTAGGAGTCATCAGCAGGAGTGAGTTCATTGCCTTGGATGGATGAAATCACTCAGAGACAAAAGTTAGAGATGGAAAAGATGACAGCACAAGACCAAATGAGTTTCTAAATGAGGAGGTCAGAGAAAGAGGCAGCAAAGGAAACAAAACCAAACAAAAAAATAAGAATGGATGACTAAAGAACAAAGGAAACAAGAGGGAGTGAGGGAGGGAGAGAGAGGGAGAGAGGGAGAGAGGGAGAGAGAGAGAGAGAGAGAGAGAGAGAGAGAGAGAGAGAGAGAGAGAGAGAGAGAGAGAATATGTTCTAAAACTGAGAGTGAACCCCTACTAAGTAACAGGAAAAGCGGACGAGATAAGAATGACAGACAGTGTTAAGCAGAGGATTTTTTTTAGACATCAAAATAAAGATAACTTTATTGTGAAATATTTAAACTTATAAAATGTATAGAGAACACACAATGTAAATAACTAAATCAATATAATAGTCATACAGGATATTTTGAAATATAAACCCTTTTTTCCCCTAGTGCAGGCTTCAGAGGACAGATGATGCTGTGACGTGTGGAATGAGAAGAACAATTCCTCCAAGGCAGATGGCTGCAAGCATGGGTTAGCTGAATGAAAAGATCAGGAGTTTATGTCTGAAGGCAAAAATTTTTTTTTTCCGGTGAGGGATGAGATTTTTAAATCAGATTAAATCTCAGATACATGGAACCCTGTAAAATAGGGACAAAGTTTTAATATGCATGAGTTTGTATTACAAGGTACTGTGCAAAATAAAGGCAGTCTGTATAAACATATAAACAGACACAGTGGCAACAAAGATTTCAAAATACACTGTAGCAAGTAAGATTTCTGCAAAAGCCAAGCCTAATAAGAACCTGATTAAACAAAGGAATGGACTTGTGTCTGCTTCTTGGAGGGCAGCCTTCTGAAGGGGGCCAGTGGCACAGAGGAAGGAGGAATAGTGACAAGGGACACATGAGTTTTTCTTCTCCATTTCTCTTTCTTTCCACAGCAACTTCTACTTAACAAGTCATTACCACACTCGTTGTGGAAGGACAATCTATAGACCCTGCACCTCCGGATAATTAGCCCAGACAGAGGGGATGAAACATGACATTTTGCAGTCTTTGGTTCTTCAATGGTACAGCAAGAGGCCAGCTGAGATGACTATAGATGCAATTTACTTCCAAATCATGGGGCAAGACGTATCTTTGAGAGCCTGGTAAGCAAATGACCATTGGTTGTACCAAAACAAAGCTGTGGAGAGTTTGTAAGTACTCTGTAAATTCAGGTATAAACTAACATGAGCCTGAGGTTCACAAACTAAAGTCAGAAATAACTTGACAAAATTGAGAGAATGAGTGTATTTTTCAATTATTTTGATTTCCTCTAATTTTTGTATAGCTTGGAATTGACCTTCCATTTTAGTGCCTTTGAGGTACTAAACTGAATTTTAAGGACAACTCACCAAGCCAATGGTGTATTATACAGTGCTAAAAAGAAATGTCATCAAGCCATGAAAAGATATGGAAGAAACATAAGTAGATGATACTATGTGAATGAAACCCATATGAAAAGGTTCCATATATAATTCCAGGTATATGACATTCAGGAAAGCCATAACTAGAAAGATGGTTAAAAAAAAAAAAAAGAAAGAAAGAGAAAAATTCAGTGGTTTCCAGGAACTAGAGAGGAAGGGAAAATGAACAGACAGAGCACGTTTGGGGCAAACTCCTCTGTATGACACTGTGATGAGACACACATTTCATTATTTATCTATCCAAGCCCATAGAATGTACAAAATCAGGAGGAAACACTAACACAAACTTTGGACATTCAGCGATAATGATTTACAGGTTCATCGATGTAACAGATGCACCGATGTGGCACAGCATGCTGAGAGTGGGAGAGGCTTTGTGGTGTAGGGGTTGGGGGTACATGGACACTTTCTAGACTTTCTGATCAATTTTTCTATGACCCCAAAGCTGCTTTAAAAAATACACTCTATTTTTTTTGGGGGGGGTAATTAATATTTATTTTTTTAATTTAATTTAATTATTTTGTGTGTGGTACTGGAGATTGAACTCAGGGACATTCTACCTCTGAGCTATACCCCCAGCCCTATTTTTTTATTCTTTATTTTGAAACAGGGTCTTACTAAGTTGCGGAGGGCCTCACTAGGTAGCTGAAGCTGGCCGTGAACCTGGATCCTCCAGTCTCAACCTCCCAAATGCTGGGATTACAAGGGTGCACCACCATGCCTAGGTAATTTTATTTTTTTAATTAGCGCATTGTAATCATACAGCTTTGTTAGGTACAAGCTGATAAAGGCATGCATGCACGTATTTCTCATTTAACCCTTCTCCAATTTCCACCCCACTCCCTTGCCCTCCCTCTTTCTCAAGCTCAGTTGAGTGATTGACTTTGATGTGTTTGAAATATACTCTATTTTAAAAATTGAATGAAGCAGTATTCTTTCAATCGATATTAACCAGATTATTGTGGAGGTGAAAACCTCCAGAATTCTCTTACATATAGGGTTTGCTGTGGCCACTCCAAAACATTCTTGTTTAATTTTCTCTTTAGAGGAGTGATAGAACCTTTAAAATTTATTCTTAATTGATTGTAATTTTCCCAGGAGCCTTTATAACTCCACAAATAGTCCCAATTCAACTTGGCTGTAACATATCCTTATATATTTCTAGGATAATCCATGTTCTGGAAAACAAAGTAGTTACATTCGTTTTACATTTTTATAATCTCTAAAATTAAAAAGGCACATGTGAAAGTAAATGCTATAAAACCCTAGTATTGAATGATTTTTGAAAGTTTATTCTTTAAGTCTGTCTATATTTTGAGAAAGTGACTTCAACAGGTCATGGTGGGCCTGAATTTAGACAGAACAAGCCCAAATTCCATCCCTCACTGCCATGCTAAACAGGAAGGAACACATAAAAATGTCAGGCTATTTCACTGAAAGGTCTGTATTGGAGCTGAAAAAAAAATTATATTTCCAGTAGTAGTCTGGAAGGTTTTATTTCATTTGTTTGCCTTATAAAGTCGTGCTTGGTCATCTTATTAAAAGACAACCTTGCTATAGAAAACACAAGACTGCTCCATGAAATTATGCATCAACAAATATTGATTTGCACCAGATTGGACCCTGGTTGCAGGAAGGCAAGGCTAAGGCCCAAATGGTCCCATTGATTCAGGATAGAAGAACTGTGTCTTCTGTCTGTTTTGACTCTCCAAGATTTCCTTAACTTTTCCTTCATCAAAAATATATCAGTCTGTAGACTGAGGTGTTGAGTGAATGTGCCAGGAGGTGTGAAGTGCTAAGCAGGGCAGGCATGGAGAACTCTCTTCACTTCCCGTGGAGTCCTGCCCACACTGGCAGCCCAGCCTCGCCACTCCTTCTTGCCACTGCACTGGCTTCATGATAATGGCATTTCTTTACTAAGTTGTCACTCAGAGGCTATTTTATCCAGCACCATAATAAAACAGAATGACTCCTTTATTCTCAGATATGGTAAAATCAAAACTGATGTGGAAAAATAGGAGAAAAGAGCAGAAGGTATGTTGAATTTTTTACTCATATACAGTCCATTGCTTTCATCATTTTGCAATTACATTTTACAATTGTAAACAGGCAATTACAAAGCAGTGAGCTAGTACTATGAGAAAGGAATGCCATAAAGACACTAGAGAATACTTTTACTAAAAAAAAAGTTCTTAGGGGATACAAGAGGATGAGCAGGAAGATGACTTTCCTGGGAAGTGATGGCTTTTCCTGAGAAGTGATGACTAAACAGAGACTAGAAGTGTGGGAAAGATCTACATAAATAAAAAGGGTGAGATTATGTGTAATGGTTTCAATGTTCCCCTGAAACACTCAGGTTGAAACTCAATTGCCACTATGATGATAGTGGAGGTGGAGCCTGTAAGAAGTGCTTAGGTCATGAGGGTACCAGCCTCAGGAATGAATTAAGGCTATTATCTCGGTGTAGGATGCATGCAGCTTTCTGGCTTTCTGTCACCCGCTCACTTCCCCTTCTTCCATGACAGGAGGTAGCAAGAAGGCCCTCAGCAGATGCACCACTGTACCTTGTTCTTACCAGCCTCCAAACAATGAGCTGAATAAACTTCTATTGTTTATAACTTACCCATTCTAGCTGGGGCATGGTAGTACATGCTGTAATATCCAACATTTGGGAGGCTGAGACACGAGGATTGCAGGTTTAAGGACAGCCTTCACAATATAATGAGATTTTTAGAAACCTAGTGAGACCTTGTTTCAAAATAAAAACAAAACAAAAATTAAAAAGAGTTAGAGGCATAGCTTAGATATAGAATGCCCTTGGGTTCAATTCCCCAGTTCTACAAAATAATAATAATAAAATTCTGTGAAATTCTTTTATAGCAGCCTAAAATGGACTATATCTCAAAAATTATGTTATTTCCCCCTTTCATCATTTCAGGAAAGGCAAACATAAAGGTAAAGTAACTTTCTCAGGATCACATAGTGGTTAGCTGGTAGAAGTGGGATTTAAACTGTCCTTGGAGGAAACAGAAAGACCAAACTTTAAATATTCACGCTAGTGATTTTACTTCCATAAGACTTAATTACTTCACTTGTAAAGTGGTAATAAGTGAAATGGTTGGTTTGGTGCTGTGACTAAATAATAATAATCAGCATTGTTAATTCCATTATCATTGTCTCTTTTGCTAGGTTGGAAGCTCTGAGCATGCAGGCAATATGCCTACCTTATTCTTTTATCTATCCAGAGGCCTTTCCCAATACTTGGCATATGAAACTTGATTAATATGCAAGCAAAAAATTATTGAGGGAATGAAAGAACACACACATGTGTGTGTGTGTGTATGTGTGTGTGTATTTATATAAGGTACAGATATAATGTGAATAATTTTTCAATAAATGTTATATTTCATTATCTACCACCTTGTTAAAAAAGACAATTCCTTTTACCCATGTAATTGTATTTGGAATATATGTGAGTACACTTAAGTATCATTTGGTATTGGCATCCAGGCTCAAGGCTAAACTTTCAATGATTGTCTGACTGTGTTAGGAGCAAGGAATCCCTGGAAGGATCAATGACTTCTCTAGACTGCAATCAAGAGCATCACCCAGGAGACTCTGAACAGAATGGATGTGTTTGTCACTGAGCGCCTGCTGAGATGGTCACAGCCATCATCTCAGAAAGAAATCCTGACCATTTATACAGAGAACTGTTTGAGAGGTTGGGGTGTGCTAAATGTCCCTTCTAACACTTACATCAGTCCTCATGACAGCAGCTAATATCTTAGCCTAAACCTGAGTAGTAACATTTCCATCGACTTAGAGGAGCACTGCTGAGAATTAAATAAAAAGTGAATCAAGTGTCACTTTCACCCACCTTTCTTTTAGAAATGAGAAAAATGAGCAGGGGAACTTGAAAGAGACACATCAAATTAATTAATGCTGATAAAATTTCTAAAAATAATCATTATTTTAGAGGACTCACATTATCTGATTTTAACATAAATTACCTGGTATTGCATTCAATGCCAATCTACTATTATGATGAGCACACTAGTACATTATTAACAGTCCCCCCTTTAATTTTTGTAGACTGTGGATAACTGCAATCCAGAATCACTAATATAAGTACAAAATCCCTGGTAATCTTTATTATTTTTAAGAATATGCTCATGAAAGGCCAACAAGTATATGAAAAATTCTCAACATTGCTAAATATCAAATGCAAACTAAAATCACAGTGAGGTAGGGTTAGATGGCTGATAGAGCAAGAGCAACCCTATTTTGTGAAAGCTTTTTACTTACTGGAAAAGTCCCCCTATCTCTTACTGGAACTACCCCATATTTTGCTTGGCATAACAAGAGATCTTTAGATAACTCCTTTCCAGCCTTGAAGACCCCCAGCTCTCCACCCTGAAGAGCTACCTGCCAGAGTTTGAATTCCCCTCCTAATTAACCTATATAAACCCTCAGCCTGTAAGCAAAGATGGACTCCATCCTTTCCTAGAGACCTCCCTCTGCAAGTTTTATCTCAAAAAAAGCCTGTTCTGTCATAGAGTGTCTCCCTCACTCTTCCTTTCCTCTTCCAACCTTTTCAGGTATCACCACACTCCTGTTAGAGTGGCTATTATCTGAAAGACAAGTGATAAGTGTTAGAGATCATATGGAGAAATGTAATCCTTGCACACTGTTGGTGGGAGTGTAAATTAGTACAGCCATTATAGAAAACTGTATGGAGGTTATTCAAAGAATTAAAAATGTAACAAATGGTGTTGGAAAAACTGATTAACCATATACAGAAAAATGGAAATAAGCCCCACTTTTTCATCCTGCACAAGAGTCAATTCAAGATGGTTCAAAGACCTGGAAGTCAGGCCACAGACCTTGCAGCTACATAAAGAGGGAATTGACCCCACACTTTAAGACATAAGCACAGGTAAAAATGTTCTCAACAAGACCCCAAAGGCACAAGCACTCAAAGGAAGATCAATACATGGGATTGCATTAAACTGAAGAGCTTCTGTGTAGCAAAGGGAACTACCAAGAACCTCAACAGAGAGTCTACAGAATGGGAGAAAATTTTTTCCAGCTATTCCTCTGATAGAAGACTAATATCTAAAATAT
Organism: Graphiurus murinus; assembly: GCA_004027655.1. Lineage (NCBI taxonomy): Eukaryota > Metazoa > Chordata > Mammalia > Rodentia > Gliridae > Graphiurus > Graphiurus murinus. The sequence goes on from PVLC010012724.1 coordinate 21,439, forward strand.
ACAGAGAACTCAAGAAGCTCACAACTAGGACAAATAACCCAATCAAAAAACGGGCAAATGAGCCGGGTGTGGTGGTGCACACTTGTGATCCCAGCATTTGGGAGGCTGAGACCGGAGGATCTGGGTTTGCGGCCAACCTTAGCTACCTAGTGAGGCACTTAGCAACTTAGTGAGACTCTGTTTCAAAATAAAGAATAAAAAATAGCGCTGGGGGTATAGTTCGGAGGTAGAATGCCCCTGAGTTCAATCCCCAGTACCACAAAAAAAAAAAAAAAAAAAAAAAGAAATGGGCAAATGATCTAAATAAACACTTCACAAAAGAAGAAATACAAGTGGCCAGTAAATACATGAAAAAAATGTTCAACATCATTAGCAATCAGAGAGACACAAATCAAAACTACCCTGAGATTTCACCTAACACCAATTAGAATGGTAGTCATCAAGAACACAAACAAAAACAAATGCTGGCGAGGTTGTGGAGAAGCAGAAACCCTAATACATTATTGGTGAGATTGCAGATTAGTGCAACCGCTTTGGAAAACAGTATGGAGGATCCTCTAATGGATGGGAATGAACCTACAATATGATCCAGCAATACCATTTCTGGGTATCAACTCAAAATAATGGAAACCGAACTATAAGACCAATGCATGTATATCTATGTTTATAGCCACACAATTCACAATTGCCAAACTGTGGAACCAGTCAAGATGTCCATCGACAGATGAATGGATTACAAAACTATGGGACATGTACATGATGGAATTTTACTTAGCCATAAAGAAGAACAAAATCATGTCATTTTCAGGGAAATGGATGGAACTGGAAAACATTGTTAAATGAGATTAGTCAATCACAAAAAGTAAAAAATCATATGCTCTCCTCAATATGTGGAAGCTAGGGAGAAAGTGGGTCATAAGAGGAACTGTAGACAAAGAAAGAGAAACCTTAGATGAGCAAAGAAGGTGACTTAACTGAAGGTGATGGAGGGGGGGGGGACACCCTAATGCACATGATGCACTTTAAGAGACACATCGAAGTCAATCACTAAACTGAGCTTGAGAAAGAGGAAGGGTGAGGGAATAAGGTGGGAATTGGGGAAGGGTTAAATGAGTACTGTGCACATGTATGCCTTTACCAGCCTGTACAAAGATGTATGATTACAATGCACCAATAATTAAAAAAATGTAACTACCATATTACCCAGAAATCCCACTGGAGATATCTATAGATATAGATATAGATATAGATATAGATATAGATATAGATATAGATATAGATATAGATAGATAGATATCTCCAGTGGGACTGTATGTATATTATATACTTGTAAATTATATACTTGTAAATTGGTAAGGAAGTGTTTCTAAAGTGTTCTCACCACACACAAAAAATAGTAATATGTGAAATAATGTAAATATTAACTAGCTGGAATTAACCATTCCACAATGTATATATCAATCAAAACATAAAAAATAAATATAAACCCTACATGGTGGCCCATGCTTGTAATCTCAGTACTTGGGAAGCTGAGATAGGAGGATGGATCGCAGGTTTGTGGCAAGCCTGGGCAATTTAGTGAGGCCCTCCAGAACTTAGGGAGACCTTGTTTCAAAATAAAAACATAAAAATGGGTGTGGTGGTGAACACTTGTAATCTCAGTACTTGGGAGGCTGAGACAGGAAGATTACAGGTTTGAGGCTGTCCTCAACTTAGTGAGACCCTGTTTCAAAATAAAAATAAAATAGGGCTGAGGATATAGCTCAAAAGTGGAATGCTCCTGAGTTCAATCCCCTGTACCAAATAAATAAATAAATAAATAAATAAATAAATAAATAAATAAATAAATAAATAAATAAATAAATAAATAAATAAAAAATAAAATAGGTCTAGGAGTGTAGCTCAGAGGTAGAATGTCCCTGGGTTCAGTCCCTAGTACCCTAAGTACATACTTGCATACATATAACTTTGTCAGTTAATAAATATTTAAACATAAAAATATACAAACACTGTTTTGATGAAAAAAAAAGAAAAGAATGTGCTCTTTTAAAAGGGAATTTTGAAAACTCTACTTTAGAATCAGGACCACCTGTGTCTAAGGGCTACCCCGGCACTTGGTTTCCAGGCCTGCACAGCTGATGTCCACACAGGTTAGTAGCTCAAGCCTAGGACTTTTCATAAAGTGTTTCAATCTGTTGTTTGTTTTATAATAAGTTTTCCTACAGTTCAGTAACACATTCAACACGTTCAAGTAGAGAACTATTATAAAATAGAAATGCACACTGATTGTGGTGAAATATATGCTGAATATTAAACAGATGCCTAGAAGGCTTAGTTGGAAGGAATAATTTATATTTAAGAGATTTATTTGAAAGGTTTTTTGTTTTTGCTTTTACTTTTGCAAAGAACTAATGGCTGTGACTCAAGTTTTCCAATTTATTCATTACTATATTATTAATGTACTACCTACATGTCATCATAAATATATGAAGGATCAGTAAGAGAAATGGAACATGTTACATTTCCAATCTGCTCAAAACAGAGATTATGTTGATAGATGAAAAATTGATACACAACCCTCTCCCCCACCTAAAGCCTGAGATTCCACTTGTGCTACAGGTTCCATTTACTCCTAAGGACTTGGCATCTGCTAGTGTCCCTGTCTCCTCTGCAATATTAGCCTCTTCTCTCCTGGGTCATTCTCATTAGTACAAACGTCTCCAAAAACAGCTAAAAAAATCTTCCATCACAAAATGATCCCCCTCATCCCTATATCTTTCTCCAGCCACCCAGACTCGTCTTCAGAGCAAAACTGTTCTAGGGAGTTGTCTGTCTTCTCTTTGCATGTTCCCCCTACGGTTTCCTTCACACTGCACAGTGCACAGCCCCAGGGGAAGTAGGTTCCTTGAGTGCAGTGGCGACATGCGTTGTAAGGAGTCCAGTGCTCAACGTATGGTCGTCATCTCACTGGACCTCCCACCACTTTACACAACTAAGCATTCTCTTCCTTGTGACATTGTCTTCATTCTCCTCTTAGAGCACCACTGCCTCCTGGCTTTATTACCTCTTGTCTTCATGATTCTTTTCTCTCTGTTCGTTTTATTTTATTGGTGCATTGTAATCATACATCATGATGCAGTTCAGAGTGATAGAGACATACACGCACACAGCACTTGGTGAGCCTCCCCTCAGCTCCCACCCTGCTCCCTCACCCCTTCCTTGTGAATGATATTGAGATTGGCAATGATAATTTTGTATATGTATGTCATGTCCACTGAAGTGTTTCCTTCATCAAATCTCCCTCCCCCGACCCACCTCCTTCCCTTACGCCCCGTCCATCACTCCACTCAAGGTTCTCCTCCATTGTCTGGAGTCCCTTTTGTATTCCAATTTCTCCCCAGCTTCTGCATATGAGGGAAAACATCTGACCCTTTATTATTTTGTGATTGATTAATCTCACTTAGCATAATATTCTCTAGTTCCATCCATTTTCCTGTAAATGACATAATTTTGTTCTTTATTCTAAGTAGAATTCCATTGTGTGTACAACCCATAATTTTGTAATCCATCTGTTGATTATGGAGACTAGACTGGTTCCATAATTTGGCTATTGTGAATTGTGCTGTTATGAACATGGATATGCATGGATTACTGTAACAGTCTGGTTTCAATCCCTTTGAAGAGATACCCAGGGCCCTGCTCCTTTTTTCTTCCTTTACTTCACCAGGTCTGTGAACTACACTCACTGGGACGGCTTAAAATGCCACCCATGTGTACATCAAGTATAATGATATTCAAATGCATATTTCTGTTTCCAATATTCCCAAGTTCCTGGATCATACAGTAGGAACTTGACATCTCTACTTGAATTGCCATTTAAAACTCTTCCTACTTCAGGTTCCTAACACCCAGGAGCCTCCCTTGCTCCAGTCTGTTTTCCTCCACACAGGCAAGAGTTACTGTTGGAGATGCATGAAATCTTATCACTTCTCACCACCTCATTCCTGTGACCTTGGCCTCCTTGCCATCATCACCACCTGAATTTCAGCTAGACAGTCCTAGCTAGTTTCTCTGTCTTTCCTCTTATCCCCCTGCAGTCTCTGCTTTAGCCAGATGCCAAAAGAATCTTTAGAAATGCAAATCACATCGTATTATTTCCCTGATCTAAATCTTTAGAAGATTTAGCCTTTAGAAGGCTTCTCATCCATTACACTTTGCATAAAATCCAAACTCCTTGTTATAACACATAAGCCCCCAAAATATCAAGTCCCATTTGTCTTTCTAGCCCTGTCATTCTTAGTTCTCTGTCCTTGCTCCCCTCTTCTCCAGTCACTTGGGCAGTAATGCCATTCCTTAAGCCTACCAAGGTCTGTCCCGCTTCAGGGTCCTTGTGTGATGGTTAATTTTATGTGTCGAGTTAACTGAGCTAAGGGAAGCCCAGACACCTGGTAAGACATTATCTCTGGTTTCTAATGTGATGGTGATTCTGAAAGAGGTTAGCATTTGAATAGGTAAACTGAATAAAGAGGATAGTCCTCACCAATATGGCTGCCTAGAATTAGCTTCTACCAGATTTTCCCATGCCCTTCTCTGGCTCTCTGGGCTTAGATACCAATTCTGAAAGAGGACATTTATAGTCATCCTTTATAAAATAGCACTCATCCTTGCTCTCTACCTAGCCTACTGATCACCTCTACACAGCACTTAACTTCCACCTTCTACACAGCATGCATTAATTTATTAACATATTTCTTATAATTCTCTCTAATTTGAATGCAATTCTACAGGGCAGAAACATCTTTGTTTTGTTTACAGTTGTATTCCTGACAACCAAAACAGTGACTGGCACGTAATAGACATTCAATAAATAAAATAATAAATGATAAATAAATATGACTAGGAAAACTATTCATTTTGTTTTTACTGTACTCTTAAGTAATTATCAAATTAATTTTAAAATAAGAAGAGGGAATACTGTACCAAGATCAAAAATCATTTTCGGAATAATCTCAACAAGAGTGTCAGTCAAAATCTCAAAAGGATTTTGAATTAAAACAGAAGTTTCTGCCGGGCATGGTGGTGCATGCTTGTAATCCCAGTACTTGGGAGGCTGAGACAGGAGGAACGTAGGTTCACCGCCAGCCTCAGCTACTTAGTGAGGCCCTCGGCAACTTAGTGAGACCTTGTTTTAAAATTAAAAATCAGGCTGGAGGTGTAGCTCTGAGGTGTGCCTCCAGGTTTAATCTCCAGTACTACAAAAATAAATAAATACATAAAATAAATAAACAGAAGTTTGGAAAAATATTTTAAAATGAATTCATCTGGATGATTAAATAAGAATACCAAAAGAGTTTTTGAAAGGAAGAATGAGGGGTTAAATGGAAATGTGCAAAGAGAAGAAACAATCTGTTGGAGAGACTTGTGCTACAAACTGTTAAAACATATTTTAAGTCTACACTTACTAATAATATGTACTACTGAAGTGCACACAAACAGAATAGCTGCAATAGCTATATATCCAACTTAATATATTGTATCACAAGGCAATAAAAAAGACAATTCCTAAAATAGAACTGGGCAAATCAGCTATTTGGGGAAATTTCAAGTATGTCCTAACACAGCATGGTACAACAATAATGCAAACAAAATTCTGGACCAACCAAAGAGATAAATATTATGAATAAATTATATAAAAGGCAAAAAAAAATACAAGCAAATATTTAATGAATTCAAGTGAGAAAGGCTTTCCTAAGCATAATGCTCACAGACAAAAAATAACAATAAAGGTAACTACATTAAACAAACAACAAACCAAAAAACATTTTCGAATGTTTAAAAACACAAACACATGGAAAAGGTAATCATCAAGCTAGAAATATTCTAGAAAATATGTTTCAAAGATTAACAAAGTTAGTATTTTCAATAAATATATAAAAAATCCTACAGCTCAGTTGCCTCATCAATAAAATAAAAATACTGCTTGTCTTACAGAGGACAGTTCTTAACAATCACATGGTAAGTATTCAATAAATCATACTTATTTATAATAAAAACGTCACTATTTTAATATAAGACAGTAAAGGACAGAAACAAGAAGTTAGTGGTCAAGTTACACAAATAAATGCAGACTAAAGCTATGGCTTGACATTTTTACTAGGCAGTTAAACATTACTCAATATCTAAAAACCATTATGAAAGTATAGATCATGTAAATTGATACAGCTTTTCTCAAAGCTATTTGGTATCTAATCTGAGTATAAAGTGCAGCATACCTACAAGTGCCAGTAGGAAAAAATAGTGGCATAGTGATATGGCATCAATTACAAAATGCACGTGAATTTTAGAAATTATAAAATGTGAAAGGTAGGCAACCCAGAATCAATGAGCTGTGTACATGATGTACTTTGACAAACATATCAAAGTCAATCACTAAACTGAAGTTGAGAAGGAGGAAAGGGAAGGGAGTGGGGTGGGAATTGGGGAAGGGGTTAAATGAGAAATGTGTGCATGTATGCCTTTATCAGCTTATACCTAACAAAGATGTATGATTGCAATGTACAAATTAAATAAAAAATAACGGAGACATTAAAAAAATATTTAAGTAGTCAAACTCATTCATCCAATAATAGTTGGTGCAGTATGTTGAACAATGACCCCCTCGAAACATATGTCCCTATCCTAATCTCCAGAATCTATGAATGACTTTATTTGGAAAAATATTCTTTGCAGATGTAATTAAGTTATGAATCTCTAGATGACATCACCTTGTATTACACAGGTGGTGTCCTTATGAGAGATGTACAGGGGAGGTGCATCCAGAGAGAAGACGGGAAGGCCATGTGAAGATGCAGGCAGAGGCTGCAGTTATGCAGACACAAGACAAGGAAAGCAAGTGGCTAGCAGAAACCAGAAGAGGAGAGGAACTGTTTCCCTCAATGACAAGAGAAAGTACAGCCAGAACTCCCGAGGGAGGCAGTCCTGAAGACATCTGGGTTTGGACTTCTTGCCTCCAGAACTGTGAGAGAATATAATATAATTCATTATTGTTTTAAGCCATGCAGTTTGCCATGCACTTTAATCTAGCCCAGGAATCTACAGGGGGTAATAAAAAATTTTTAAGACAGTGAGAAAATATAAATACATGAAGAATAAATATGAAAAAGAAAATGGAAAGGAAATAAACCCAAATGTTAAGACTGATTCTAGTTTGGCAAAATGATTTCCATATTTTCCAAATTTTGAACTATGAGCATAAATAATTTTGATAGTCAGGAAAAATAATAAATGGGATAAAACATAACACTGCAAGAGGTCATTTTTAAAAAGGAAATTGCTCTTCTATAATCCTATTATAATAGCTTAACTGTGCCTTTTCCTCATGTTTCCTTATCAATTTTGTCCTTCTAATTAAACAGGATATATATTGCTGGTCAAAATGCAAAGAAGAAACTTTCCTTAAGAATTCTCTAGTATAAAACTTTATTTACTTCTAAATGTTTTCATTTTCCTTAGTGCATCCCTGTAATTATTCTTGAGTCTCTTTTTGTCCATCTCTTCCCAAGGTGCTTTTTATTAAAACACTGTTACCATTGTTGTGAAAAGGTTTGGGTATATCCTATTAAGCTCAAGGATTATTGCTAATGAGAACACAGCTGGCCAGAGCCATGTATTTGAATAACTCTGCTTCTTCATAGCTTTTTTCTATAGTAAATGTTGCTATAAAGTTTTTAATGAATAGATTCTGAGAGTAATTTCTGATTTGCAAAAGAATAAGCAGAAAGTACAGAGGCTCTGCTCCCATTCTCCTCCTCACCCCACCTCCACTTATCACTAACATCTTGGATTAGTGTGATTCATTTATTACAATTGATAAGCCAGTGCCTATCATTGTTGTAGTTACTCTTTGTGTTGTATGTTCTATGGGTTTTTGACAAATGCATCATGACATGCTCTTCAATGGAGAATCACGCAGAAGAATTTCACTGCTCTAAAGTCCCCTTGTACTCCCAGCCAGGCATGGTGGTACGCATGTGTAATCCCAGTACTTGGAGAGCTCAGACAGGAGGATCATAGGTTCGAGAACAGCCCCAGTAACATAGCAAGACCCTGTTTCAAGATTTTAAAAATAAGGCCTGGTGGTGTAGCTCAGAGGTAGAATGCCCCTGAGTCCAACCCCCAGTACTAAATCAAAAACAAACCCATCCTCTGCACTCCTATTCACTCTGCTTCACCACTCCCCAACCTCCTGGCAATCACTGATATTTTTACTGTTTTCACAGTTTTTCTTTCTCCAGCATATCATTATAGTTGGAATCATAGAGTATGTAGCCTTTTACAATTGGCTTCTTTCTTTTTTTATTGTATTTTTATGCTTTTATTGGTGCATTATAGTCTCACATCATAACATAAATCATGTTGACAGTGACATGCATGCACATATCACTTGGAAATTGACTTCTTTCACTCAGCAAGTTTCCTCTGTGTTTTGGTGGCCTAACAACTCTCATTTTTCATTAGTGATTAATATAGATTTAGAAAAATCTTTGTAAGAAATCTTATAAACAGCTTTTTCCATTACTTAATATGGTATTTCCTCAAATGTACACATTTTTTAATTAATTAATTTTTTCAGCATGGATTTTTTATATATTCTTGAGTACAACAGGGTTACATAGACATTTATGACATGTCCATCATTGTCAGATCACAAATAGCACCACTTCTTTGTTTTACACGTATAGCCCACATTCTTAACATAGCCTGGTAAAGCAAACTTCCTAGAGTCATAAAACCATACTCCTTTAGGGTCATATATTTACTTTCTAAGAAGTAGGAGGGTCTTTCATCTACGCATCCTAGGGGCAATCTCTTCTGCTATGGCTACATTGGCATCTCGAAGTCTGGAAATTTACACATTTAACACTAGAAACATCTATTTCATTATTGAGCAAGCACTTTGTGCAGGAAAGCAGAATCACTATTGTTCTCAGGGAGATTTTGCCATAACGTTAATGTCTAGTTAGATTTATAAATTATCTCTTGCTGCTCCTGAGAGAACAAATTACTCATCCAAAAAGGAGGAAAAAGTCTAAGAGAGTCGTTCTGTAGGTCTCCTTGGTACCGAAAAAAGTGGGGAAAAAAAAAACAAAAGAAGAAAAAAGCTTTGTTTTTGTTTTTTCATTTTGTAAACTAATTTCTTTTCTTTTTGCTGACATTCACTAGAGGCCCACTTTAAGATATTTGGCATGTGCTATAATTCCATATGCCTCCTTAGCAAAATAGTTTCTTTAGAAGGACCTGTCAATATTTTTCTCACAGAAAAAAACATATGATTTTTTAATATAACTAATCTATTGAAATATACTATTACCTTTATTATCATTGTGAAGGAAATTCTCTTAGGCTTTGCTTTTGGTGGCTTGTTTGTTTTAATTTTTTATTTTACCTTTACTTAAATAACATGGCTTTATAAAATGTTATTTCCCCACTTACACTTTAGTAATTTTTTACTATTCTCTGTGGTTTTTCATGTTTCTGTGACGTTGATTCCTTAAAAGCTGACTGGCCATTGTAATGGCTCATGGAAGAGAATGTATTGATGCTGAGCATGAAACCTGCAGTGAAAGCAAGGGATAGAGAAGAATTCTGTGAGTGAGCCTGTGTGTGTCAGGGGTGGGGGAGTACTAGGGGTTGAACCCAGGGGCATTCTATCTCCAAGCTACATCCCCAGCTCTTTTATTCATTTTTTTATTTTGAAACATGGTCTCTCTAAGTTGCTAAGAATTTCGGTAAATTGCTGAGGTTGGTCTTGAACCTACCATCCTTCTGTCTCAGCCTCCCTAGTACTGGGATTACCACCACACATAGACTTTTTTAACGGCATTCTTTTCTACCCTCACTTTCTAAGTAAGGTTTTCTTTAGCTACTTCTCCATGAAGTATAAGTGTGGCTGTTTTGTTCCTTATTTATGCTGGTGGTTAAAGAACTCTACACATTTGACAAAACTCATACAACTAAAAACCAAGACGTGAAATTTTACTTTTTATAAATTAAATTTAAAATGCAAAATTCTTCATATTATTTTACTCATTTCTTCAGAATTTCTGGAATATAAAATTTCTAAAATGCTGTTTCATGGAGAATCTGAAAAGAATCACCAGGGAACACATCTAGAAGAAAGCTGATTTCCAACAATTGGGCCAGCTAAGACTAATTTGGCATAATAATCGATGGAAACTTATTATATATTCATATAGATGATTGAGGTTTCAGAAATTTAGGACATAAGTAGATAGATGCATTCTTATTTAAATTTAAGGTTCCTGTGAAGTTTTTCATGACTGAGTTTGTGTAGTGCATGGATATATACATACATATTATATATATAATACATATATATATATATAATATATATGTGAAAAATCCCAAGCATAGTCTTACTCTACTGCTCTTGTGCCTTTTCTAAGTGGTACTCTTGTGATAGAAAAGAAAACTCATATTCCACCACATCTAATTATTGCCCTGAGTTGAAGGGAAACTAAAAGAGACTATAAAATATAGCTACTCAAGTGATTGTGCAAAGTACTAAGTCTCAATGAGATTCCAGTTACTAGGGCCTGGCTCATTTGAGTCTAATGCATTGGTATTGAATTAATTGGTTATGGTGAGAGAATCAGGTTTGAATAATATTTGAACCAGAAGTACATGATGGGAAGTACAATCAGGGAAATGGAAAGGTAGGAATCCAATTAAGGTGACTGTAGAGTAGCTAAAAACAAGCAGCCCCATAGGAACACCTAGGAGAATGCAAAAAGCAAAACTAAAGATTTGGGGAAAATGACTAGGGGAAATAGAAATGGCTAGCAGTCAATTACTATGTTTGTGTCGAAGAAAGTGGGTGGATAGATACATTGATTAATTTATGTAACGAGGTGTGAATCTATTTTGCTAAGTATTTACCAACAACACAATCCTGTGACACATCCGAAATATTCAAAACCCCAAGACATCATAGGTAAAGAAAAAAAAAGTGATTAAATATTTGATTAGGAATCACAAGTTACAGCTGGCCTAGGTCTTTAATCATGACCAGGCAATGCTTCTTAGATTTATAGTTAGGAAGATGATTGACTCTTGGTATATATTTCAGATGCAACAGTGAAGGTCACCATCTCCCTCCTATTGCCTGGAATTCCTACTATCTGGAATTGCACATTTAGAGGTTTGTTTTTATTTTATTTTATTTATTTATTTATCTTGCAGTACTGGGGATTGAACTCAGGGACATTCTACTTCTGAGCTACACCTCCAGTCCCATTTTTCATTCTTTATTTTGAAACAGGGTCTCACTAAGTTGCAGAGGACCTCACTAAGTAGCTGAGGCTGGCCAGGAACCCAGATCCTCCTGTCTCAGCCTCCCAAGTACTGGGATTTCAAGCATGTACCACCATGCCCAGCTTAGAAGTTTGTTTTTACACTAGAACTTTCACTCGTGTCAAAAGGTATTGTTTGAGAATGGATAACTGTTTAACCTATATATTATTGCATAGCAGCATAGACTAATTTTGAGCTATTTCCAGATGAACAACTTTCTTCTGGGCATGCAGAGGAGAGGGCTCTTCTGATGATAGTGAGAAGACGTTGAGTATAACTGAGCAGTTAGGGAGCACATTAGAAACTTCAAAGACTCATGCCAAAGGAACAGACCTAATTCACACCTTTAATATATGAATCACTATGCGCTTAACTAAAAAATAAGAATTGTACCATCCACTATACCCTGGAAAAAAGAAAATTACTTTTGTACTAGGTATTCTATTCTCTTTCTGAATTTCTATTTTTCTCAGTTTCTTTACCTTAGTTTTGATAAATGGCATACATCTTATGGAGGGATCTCCTTTTTTAACGAATTTTCTTAAAACTGCTGTAGCATTTATATGTGCGTTAAAGTTTTCTAAATGTAGACTCTAGCCATAACTTATACACTAACAAAATATTATGGATTAATATTTTAATCCATAATAAACAAAGTAAGGTGGTCACTTTCAGGATGCGAAGGATCTGAAAAGGAATCATATTATAAAGTCTGAAAATCTAGTGGTTGGGCCATGCACCACTTAAAACTATAATTTCCTCTTTAGTTAATTTCAATAAAAATTAATCTCCCTATTCTAAGTGTTAATGCATACCTATCTTGATGTATACTTCAAAACAATATAAAAACTAGGAATTTATAATGCATAGTCATTTCATTCAGAGGCAACTAAGTAAAAGTAGTTATTTGAAATTGCAATGGCTTAACTATCTGAAGATAAATGTTTGTAACTGACTTTAATACAAATCTTTCTCACATCTGCAAGTAGAGTGACCAACTTCTTTCTGTTGGTGAGAGACTTTCCTGGTGTTAGCACTGAAAGTCCTACATTCTAGGAAAACAGGATGATTGTTCTGGCCAGGGGTATGGAACACATCAATACTGGGAACCAAACATCTTGCATTATTAAATTTGATTGCTGCCAGGAACAGTGGCGCACACCCGTAATCCCAGTATTTAGGAGGCTGTGACAGGAGAATTGCAGGTTCAAGACCAGCCTCAACAACTTAGTGAGACCCTGTTTCAAAATCAAAAAAGAAAAAGGACTGGGAGTGTAGCTCAGTGGTAGAATGCCCCAGAGTCACACACACACACACACACACACACACACACACACACACACAATTTTTGATTGCTGACAGACAACACTAAACAGCTACTACTATTTAATCTTCACAGGCTAAATAAATAAATTGAACCTCATAGAGGTCACCCCTTGCTCTCAACTGCTAGAACTTCATTGGTTAGATACTATATTCAGCTATACTATACTATACTATATTTGCATCAGCATGCAGGAAATTAAAGGGCATATTTCAAACTTATATTAGAACTCAGTAACTTATTATTAAGCCACTAATTCAATGTAATCATACTTTCTATTCCACAACATATAAAAATTATGATTCACAGAATAGTATGTTCAAATATTTCATAAAGCACCTGGAGCAAAGGTGGTATGTTTTAGTACTCAAGACAAGAAACTATTGTTCTATTGTTGTTATTCGAATTTTCTAAGAGCCCTGAAAGAAACTTGTGCTCAGGTTTGTGAAGCCAAAAGGAAATGCATGATTGCATAATGCGTAATGATCTAGTGCATCTGGGGAGCCAAAGGCAGCCATCCTGGTAGAGCAAGCAGAACTCACTTTGGGACAGCAGAATAATAGTCATTTTTCATATAAACTGTTTGAAATTCAAGCCAAAATCTCCATAATATCCCTTCCTAAGTCATGTACTATTATCCCCTGAGGCTCAGTGAACTGAAACAACTTTATCAAATTCATGCAGCTAATGCATGGTGCAGCTAGTCATGAACACAAGTCATCAGTCCCTACAGCCCATGGTCTTTCCTCACACCACCTTTCTTTGCCCAGGGCAGCCTGAAGGTCTTTTGGAGAAAAAAAGAACACCGTTTCAAATAAATCACAGAAATCAATAATATGAATGTTAAAGTCATGACAGCAAGCTCTCTCCATTCCAAAACCCACTGGCTAGGTGGTGACAGCATACGGATGGATCCACACTTTCAGTGCAATTGCTTTAGTGCTGTAATTATTGTTCTTCTTGTCCAGTGATGAGAGAATTTCTCTGTATAAATTGCTCATTGAAGACAAAAGAGCATTTTCAAACAAAGGCTAGTTGCTGGGGCAGCAGGATCCAACCCTATGCATCCTGCTCCTGAACTTGCTCTCTGCGCTCTGGAATTACTTCTCACACTTTCCTGGAAAAGGAAGAACATGCTCTGTTCTTGAGAATGAAGCACAGGCAAAAATTTCTCCAGTGTCAGAAGCAGTGGTGGCCACTTGCCCATGCTCTACAGGCATGAATGTTTCCTTTTCTTTCTCTAAATTAGGGCAGTTATTGATCTAGTGAGGGATCCCAAATGTTTCTCAGTCTAGTCCAGTGATTAAAGGAGTGTCTGGAGCCAGATTCCCTGGACTCAAATCCTGCCAGACCACTTAGTCAAGCTTCTCCATCTCCAGGTCACAGTTTTCTTGTCAGTGAATTGGTAATAACCAATTCTCTTTAGAGTGGGTAATTATCTGAGTTATTATAAATAAGTCACGTAGACAGACCCTATTATGTAGCAAGTGTACTAAAATTTCTTAATATACCAATTAAGAAGACAAGGAATATAAATAAGTAAAACAATAAATAACAGAACAGGTAGGAGTAGCTACTGTGCTAAGTGCCTGTCATACATCATCCAATTGGCTGGTAGATAATGCTAGGAAGATAACCTGAAAATCATCCTGCTCTTGTATGCGACACATCCTGCCTTCCTATACACAAAGAACTGGGACCTCAGTTTTTTAGTCTCAACATCTCCTCAAGTGAAAGAATTGCTAAGAAAATCTCGGATAGTTTATCAAGGAGAAAAAAAAGCATCTGAGAAAAGTAGAAAAGCCTGGGAGGCCGATTCAGGCAGGCTGCATGCCCGTATCCCGTGGGCCCAGTCACTGTTAGTGTTGGCCTGTCTCAAGCTTGAGTTCATTCCCAATATCAATCCTTTCCTTGGCAGTGCAGACTTCAGGAACCCAGAGGGTTCTCCTTCACTTTTAAATACTGACATACTCAGATTTGAGATTTACGTCCATGTCCTTCAATTTGCTCAAGAGTTTAATGGGGTCCCCCTATTAGCCATCCTTCCCCAATCTTCCCCAACTCTCAAAGTTCTTAAAGATCACCTCACAGACCTTCTGTCTTTAAGCTATTAAATGTTTTACAATTTAGCAGTAATATGGATTAGCAAGTAATTAATATGAGATATAATCAAAGTTGAGAATCTTATGAAGTTCGCACAGTCATGATTCATGGTTGATAGGTGCTTTCTTTTGAGAAGTTCATAAGAAGGCCTGTGTGTTTGATTATCTGCTTCAGTTTCACAGAAAGGAGTTGATCAAAACTCTTCTCTGATCTATTTCTTCTCCACTTTCCTAGACATATTCTTTTGAAATAATTTTATGGATACCTTATATATAGCAGTGGGGATCCTTGTCACATATTTGTACATGAACGTAACATAATGTGGCCAGTTTCATTCCCCACATCTTCCCCTTTCTTACCTCCTCCTTTCTCCTGATACCCATTTTCTACTCTACTAATCTCCCATCTATTTTCATGATCGATCTCTCTCTCTCTCTCTCTCTCTCTCTCTCTCTCTCGCTCTCGCTCTCGCTCTCGCTCTCTCTCTCTCTTCTTCCCTCCTTTGCTTCCCCATATGTATGAACCTTGACTTTCTGAGTCTGGCTAATTTCACTGAACGTGATGTTCACTAGTTTCATCTGCTTTCTTGCAAATGAGATTACTGTATTCTTTTTTATGACTAAAACTTCATTATATATATATATATATCACATTTTCTTTACCTTTTCATCTATTGATAGACTCCTAGGCTGGTTCCATAACTTACTTGGCTATTGTAAATTGTGCTGCTATAAATACAGGTATGCATATATCAATATATCATGCTGACTGGTTCTTTATAGTATGACACAACCAAGCTGGGTATGGTGGTGTGTGCTTGTAATCCCAGTACTTGGAAGGCTGAGACAGGAAGATTGCAGGTTCACAGCCAGCCTCAGCAACTTAGTAAGGCCATCTACAATTTAGTGAGACCCTGTTTAGAAATAAAAAATAGGGCTTGGGGAGTAGCTCAGGGGTAGAATTCCCCTGGATTCAATTCCTAGTAACACACCTACATGCATGCGCACACACACACACACACACACACACACACACACACACACCAATAATAATAATGAGCCAACCAGCCAACAGACTCTATTATTAGTGATGTAAATAGAGCAAACCAACTCTACCTGAGATGAAAGTAGACTCATACTGAAGGCTTTGGTAAGTCTCAGGAAAGCTACTCTCTATCACAAGCAAGCATTCTCCATGGGCAAAGGAAGCAGCAACTGCTTCTCACAGATGAAAATACTCTACAAACAAAAAAGCAGGTTATGGAACCCCCAAAGAGCTGAGTGTTAGGAAGTTGTACATATGTGCCATATTCTTCAAACATGAGGCAGAAAGCATCAATGTTAATTCTGATAGTCCACAGGGAAAATAAAACCACTTATTAGGAGGCTAGTGGGTAGGAGGGGATGTAGTTTAGGCTGGATCTGCCTAGCTGACTGTCTCTGGATTCTGTGGATAGCTTCATTTTCCTAGTCAATTTAATCATTTTACTTGTACTCACTTATATTTTAAATAGGATTAAGTTTGCTCAATTTGCACAAATGGGTAGACCAAAAGCTAAATCTGAGTATGATTGTTAATATATCAAGCTTAGTAGGTAGAGAGAGAGAAGAATGACTCCTTGGAACTGAAACAATATTTCTGAGAATGATCACTTTGAATGTTTAGAAAGATGTATTTTTGTGGAAATGAATTTATGAGTTTTATTTGCATTTAAAATAAAATATCAAACCATCTCTACTTTAAAAAAAGTACTTAAAAATCATACATTTTGTTTCACTAAAATACAGGACATTGTTTCCTTGGTGACAAATTGTTGCAGGAGATTCATGTCTCACCAAAAGGAGATATGAAATGCTTTCAATAGACTATATGCATTGTAGAGAAATAGAGAAATTAAAATAAACTAGAGCAAATGCCCATTTTTGTTCTGTTTAAAGATATGACCTGGCTTGAGCAAAAGATTCTTGGATTACTTTTTATTTCTTGAGCTGCTAAAAGCTTTCCTAAAGTGTATTGCAATTTACTGACAATCACAAAGGCTTTAAGGAAAGTTTTAAGATTTCAGTGATTTTCATATGCATTTTTTAATTCACTGTCCCATAGTTGTATCCTAATTGCCTAAATGACTCACTAATAAAGACAGAGCTAAAATGTCTACTTATTGCTATATATATAAAATTATGACACCAATGTAGACTATGAAAAAAATTAAATGTTTTCCCTTTTTATTTTGTCAGAGTTCATTTTGTCAAAAAGAGAATTAAAAGGTCAATCTTTTAAAATATAGGCTTCTTAATCTATTGAAAACCAGTTCACTAAATGGGGATCTATATGAGAAAAATAAATTGATTCACATTGGAATTGTTACTATAGACTAAGAAAGGATCACTGACATAAAAATAAACTTCGCTGAGCTGGGTGTCATGACTCATGCCTATAATCCCAATACTTAGGAAGCTGAGACAGGAGGATTGCAGATTTGAGGCCAGCCTCAGTAACTTGATGAGTTCTTATTTCAAAACAAAAAATAAAAAAGGTCTAGGATGTACCTCAAAGTTAGAATACCTCTGGGATCAATTCTCAGCACCAAAAATAAATAAATAAAATAAATGAATTTAACTCAGTGAGATAGTTGGAAAAAAATCAATGGCAAATGTGCAGCTGAGAGCCCCATCTCTACCTCAAGACTCATTTAATATTTATTATTAATGATTGTTATTACTTAAAATAATAAAAACAAAAGGCATTGAATTTTTATTCAACACCTGAAGAAAACTGTCACTAACATTTTAGTGCATTTCCTTCCCAATTTATTTCTATGACTATTTTAGATAATTGGTAGAACAGCCTGTGCAAATTGAGACCTAATTTTTATTTAGTATAGATATTAATGTGTTTCCCAACAATATGGTATGTATGATAGGCATCTTTAAAGCTGTAAAACCTATTTGACATATTGAAAGTATCATGATTTACTTTATTAATCCTCTATTTTAGAACATTTATGTCTTTAATAAATGTTGGTGAACTTTCTACTGATATCTGTGCATGTGGAGAGAAGGAAAAAAAATAAATGAATAGAGAGAGCGCAATTTTAAAAAAATACCATGCTAAAATGAATCCCAGCATATGTGACATGTATGTTAAGATTTCATCTATATATAGTCATGCATTACATATGACATCTCATTAATGACAGATAGACTGCAATATGATGGTGGTCCCATAAGATTATAATGGAGCTAAAAAATTTTCACTCATTGCCTAGTAAGGGCATAGCTGAAGAAAAGGCAAAAGAAAACTGAAGGAGAAGAAAAAGAAGTCTCCAGAAAATTCATGGTGAAGGATTTAGCAGAAGCCTTTTCAGACCTTGTCAAGATCCTTAAAAAGTTTGAAACCATGCACTTCAACATGGGAAGGTTTTCATTAACACAGAACAATATTCATGATGCATTGTCTACCTACAAAGAAAGTTATCATAGAAAAAAGAAATAGCCTAAGCAAACACCCTGAGCATATCTCTGAAGAGAGTGACACTTCCTCAAGAGCCTCAGCAAGGTCCTTAGGAGGGAGTCCAGAAGAAGACCTTGTGATCATAAGAGATGACCTCTCGTGCCTGTAACCACCCCTGAATACCTTCCAGTGGGATAATGTGGGCATGGCAGACAGTGAGAGTGATGGTCCTTACCCCGCACAGGCCTAGGCCAAGGCATAGTTTGTGTCTTTGTTTTAACAAAATATGTTAAAAGTAAAAACATAAAAATAAAAATAGGAGCCAGGAGTGGTGGCACACACTTGTAATTCCAGTACTTGGGAGGCTGAGACTAGAGGATCCAGGTTCGTGGCCAGCCTCAGCTACTTAGTGAGGCACTCCGCAACTTAGTGAGAGCCAGTTTCAAAATAAAGAATTAAAAATAGGGCTGGGGGTGTAGCTCAGAGGTAGAATGCCCCTGGGTTCAATCCCCGGTACCTCAAAAATAAATAATATAGGAAAAAAACTTACAGAATATGGTTACAAAGAAAATGTTTTCATACAGTTTTACAATGTGTATTTAAATGTTGTTACAAAAGAGCCAAAAATTTTAAGAAAATTTAAAAGTTTATAAAGTAAAAAAGTAATAGTAAGCTAAGGCTAATTTATTATTGAAAAGAAGTGTTTTATAAGTTTAGCGTGGCCTAGGTGCGCAGTGTTTATGAAGTCTACAGTAGGAGACAGTCCTGTCCTGAGCATTCACATTTACTCCCTGCTCATTCAGTGATGGCCCAGAGCCACTCCCAGTCCTGCAAGCCTCAGTCATGGTTGCAAGTGTATCATTTTTAATCTTTTATGCCATATTTTTACTGTAGCTTTATGTTTAAACATATTTAGATACATAAATATCATGGTTTTGTAATTGCCTACAATATTCAGCACAGTAATATGCTGAATAAATTTGCAGCCTAGAACAATAGGTTCTGCCATGTAGGATAAGTATGTAGTAGGCCACACCATCTAGGTTTGTGTAAGTATACTCTATGATGTGTTCACAAGGAGGAAATCACCCAATGATACATTTCTGAGAATGTATCACCATCATTAAGCAACACATGACTGTATATTAGAATATACATGCATCTATACAGACTGTATATTATTATTTATTTTTTACCTAGGGGGAAAATGGAGTTTGATTACCTGTGCTGACTTATAAGAGTGTCAGGTGTCAGTCTACACTTCTGGTTTGTTGACACTGGTCCCAGGAGCTGGAGATGGTAGATTTTTATGTAGCTATTCTTGTTAAAATTTGCAAGTATAATTTTTATATTTTAAAGGTTCAAGTAAAAGTATTTTATAAGAACATTTTACAATGCTCATCTAAAATAGTGAACTAGGAAAAGGTATATATGCTGCTGACAAATTATTTTTTAACTTACATTTCTAAAATTCCTATATATTTTGAATCTAAACAGAAAAATAAAAATAATGAAATGATTTTTGGATGTTGGAGATGTGAATTATTTTTCTTATGTTTTTATTTTTTATTTTTATAGCATTTCGTAATGAATATCAACTTGTTTTGTAATAGAGAAACCAAGTCCTATGCTTGATTAAAATATTTTTAAATGTATAGCTGGATCTGATTCCAGTCTCTTACTCATTAGCTGTGAACCTGGACAAATCTCTCTAATCTTCATTTTTGCCATCTCTAAAGATGATCGATAATACCTGTTCTGCCTACATGATGCACTTCTTGTAAGAATTAAACTAAAATGCTTGTGAAAGTTCTATATAAATCACACCATTCCATACAAATGTACGATATCATTATGACTGATGATTTAACTCTACGCCTAAGTAGAGACAAAGGAGAAATGATAACTATAGTTCCCACCAATGCTTAGTAGATACCCAAGTATAATTTAGCAAGCTACATTTAAAAAATGCTGACGAGGGTAAAAAGAAGTGGGGTGGAGAAGGGAGGGAGAGCTACAGAAGTAAAAAAATAAATAAATAAATAAACTGCTTACAGTTCTTTTATAATTATCACTTAGGTCACAAGTAAAATTTCCTCACTGGTGTGTTATGTACGCCTAAAAAATTATGATCAGTTACTAAGAGCTCCTCAGATTACTGGATCTTGTTCTTACCTGATTACGTGAGGGAAAAAGACAGTTGTTAAGTAAATTTCCCAAGATGGCCATATCCTTCTTTCCTATATATCTGTATCATACTACATCCAAATAAGTAAGAACTTTGGTAAAACTGGTTATATAGAGTGTCAATGGCATAATCCATCCATTTAAATATATACAAGATTTTTAAAATTTATTTTTTGATACTAGGAATTAAACTCAGGGGCATTCTACCTTCAAGCTATATCCCTAGCCCCATTTTTTTTTTAAATTTTGAAACATGGTCTAATTTGCTGAGGGTCTCACTAAGTTGCTAAAGATGACCTTGAACCTGTGATCCTCCTGTCTCAGTCACCCATGTACTGGAATTACAGGCATGCACCACCAAACCTGGATAAGATATGAGATTTTAAATAATTTAACTCTTCTGATAGAATATCTCTTCCATAAATACAAAACTTCCAAAAATCAATACTACATCAATATGATATGAAAATGTGAATTGCTTGTGTTTTTTTCATAATGTAATCTCAATTATATCATTTCACACATTTAATGTGTTAGGTAATTTTTTTTTTTTTTTTTTTTTTTTTTTGCGGTACTGGGGATTGAACTCAGGGGCATTCTACCTCCAAGCTATACCCCCAGCCCTATTTTTTTTATTCTTTATTTTTTTAATAATTAATTAATTTATTTTTTTTAGCATGGATTTTTATACATTTCTTGGGTACAACGGGGTCTCACTAAGTTGCGGAGGGCCTCACTAGGTAGCTGAGGCTGGCCTCGAACCCGGATCCTCCGGTCTCAGCCTCCCAAAAGCTGGGATGACAAGCGTGTGCCACCACGCCCGGCTGTGTTAGGTAATTTTGATATCTAAAAATAAGATTTCATACTGGACAGACACCAAAAGCTCATCACTTTTGCCAGTGATTATAAAATGCTTTTCTGAACTAAAAAAATGGGTTAAACTCCATTATCAAAAAATAACATTCATTTCAAATTATAATTATTTTTTAAAATTTTATTAATTTATTTATTTTATTGGTGCATTGTAATCATACATCTTTGTGAAGTACAAGCTGGTAGAGGTATACATGCACACATCTCTCATTTAACCTTCCCTAATTCCCGCCCCATTCCCTTCCCCTCCCTCTTTCTCATGATCAGTTTAGTGGTTGACTTTGATGTGTTTGTGAATGCACATCATGTGCAGTATGGTGTTATCCCCCAATGCCATCACTTTCATTTAAGTCACTTTCTTTACTCATCTAAGATTTCTCCTTCTTTGTTTAGAGTCACTCTTATGACCCACTTTCTCAGTAGCTTCTGCGTATTAAGGAGAACATAAGATTTTGTAATTTTTGTGACTGACCTCACTTAACATGTCAAATCTCTCAACATTCTATTTCAAAATGCTTTCAATTATAGTCCAGTTCTTTCAGATTTAACTAGTTTGGTCTTAGCTTCTGTAATGATTTTTTTTTTCTCAGTGAAGATTTCTCCTTGACATCATGAACTTTGTTATCAAGGGTTTCATAGTCTACATAATACACCCTTTCAAATCTGATTGCTGTCCCAAGCCCAAATTATGGTGAACAGAGTTCAATAATGAAATCCCAGTACAGAAGAAGAAGAAGAAGAAGAAGAAGAAGAAGAAGAAGAAGAA
>PVLC010012725.1:0-43524 GCA_004027655.1 Graphiurus murinus
TCCCTTCAGAGTCCCACGGATCTCTGCACCCCAGGGGAGAAGGAAGAGGAGGCCGCTGGGCTGGCACGGCGGGCATTACCATGGCATCGCTAGCTATAGCTCGTTTATTTCTCAGAATAATCCTTCCCATGAGGGTGATTTTTCCCCCATTTTCATTGTATCATTAAGGAAGCTGAGGCAAGGAGATTAAAACGATTTGATCCAGGCTAGGCAGTCTGCAAGTAATAAATCCAGAATTTAAATCCAGGCTGAGTCCAGAGCCACCTGCTTCTAAGACCTCCCGCCACAGCTGTGCCATCAGAGGAAATTGAGAGAGCTGGGTATCGTGATGCCTCCCAGCACTTTGGAGGCGGAGACAGGAGGATCCCAGTTGGAGGTGGGCCTCAGCAATTTAGCAAGACCCTCAGCAACTTAGTGAGACTCTTTCAGAATAAAAAATAAAAAGGGCTGGGGGTATGGCTCAGAGGTAGAATACTCCCGGGTCCAAAAAGATATCTCCTCTCAGAGAGAGAGAGAGAGAGAGAGAGAGAGAGAGAGAGAGAGAGAGAGACAGAGAGAGAGACTAGGCAGCTAATCCTCCAGCCTTGTGCAGGATTGGGGCTGGTGGGAGAGTTTGGGCAGCTCAAGGAAGGACAGGGTAGGAACTTGATTTTGGAATAGGGATTAGAGGGAAAAGGAATAACATTTGGTGAGCGCCTATTGTGTACATAAATAAATTTAACATCTCACTTAATGTCCACGATGACTCTTTAAGGGCTAGAACTTTCCATTTTGTAGACAAGGAAACTGAGGCATTGAGACGGACGCCTCGCCTCAGGTCACCTGACTGGTAGCCGGTGGAGCCAGGAACTGAGGCTGGGTACCCGTTGTCAGCACGGCAGCACCAATACCTGTGGATTTCCTCCATCTTCAGAAAACAGGCCCCGCCCTCCAGTGCAGGCTGCTCTGCCCTTCAGTTCAAAGACGATTTTGCACAGACCTTGGCTCTTTGGATGGATTACACTACCCTCCATCTGTCTAGAGAAGGAGAGGGGATTGTGCCAACTTGTGACCCCGACTTAAATTCACTTTGGAGAACGGAATCCTGAAATTGTTACAACAAACCAGCTTCTCTGGGCGGGCCCAGTGGCGACGTAGGGGCTCCACAGGAATCCTTCAAGTCAAGAGGAGCCCAGATGTGGGCTGACCTGGTACATCTGTCCTTGAGATGACTCCTGGGGGGGGGCAGCACAGCGTGTGATTTGATGAGGGGTAGAAAAGAAGGTGAACGTGTTACATGAGGATTTCAGGCTTTGAAGGGTGCAGAAGCAGTCTGGGTGTTGGTCCCGCAGTACGTGATGTAAGGCAGGTGGTGCCTGGCAGGGAGGTCAGGGCTGAGACCTCCAGAAAAGGGGTCTCTATAGAAGGAATTCCAGCCAGCCAGTGAACAGGACCATACGCATGTTTCAGGCCAGTAGGCTCTCTGCTTATTGAGGGTAACTCATGGGTGCTTGGGGCTCTGTGGTGAACCATGGAACAGCATGGGGAGCTGTGGGTGGGGGTTCACTGGAGCCCCAGAACAAGGAGCTGGGGCAGAGGAGGGGGCAGCATGCAAAGACAGAGTAGAGGGCATGCAGCGAGGTCTGGAACATTTCCCAGGGGACTCGCATAGCCCTGGGAAGATGCAAAAAGGCCCAGGAGGGGTCCGAGGAGGAGTGTTAAGATGATGCTTAAGTCCAAGGGACACACAGCCATGGCACCAGGGGCTCAGGTACCAGGAGGAAAACTCCGTGGGCAACTCTGACTGTGGCCCCGCCCAGGGACTGGATTACCCCGGCAGTTCTCTGATCGCTAGCTTAATTACAAAAGGGTTGGTTGGTCTTCGATTCTACTTTTAAGATCTAGACAACACATCACATTTTTTTGGGGGGTGGGGGGCTCCATGAATGAGCCAAATTGTTCCACGGAGTTTCTGTTAGGATAGCAATCTGTGGAGGGTAAGTGATGGGGTATGGTCTGAACAGCCTGGTTTTTTGTTTGTTTGTTTTTATTTTTATTTATTTTTTCGGTACTAGGGATTGAACTCAGGGGAATTCTACCTCCGAGGTATACCCCC
The DNA here is from genome assembly GCA_004027655.1 of Graphiurus murinus. Lineage (NCBI taxonomy): Eukaryota > Metazoa > Chordata > Mammalia > Rodentia > Gliridae > Graphiurus > Graphiurus murinus. The sequence goes on from PVLC010012725.1 coordinate 2,096, forward strand.
AGCCCTATTTTTTATTCTTTATTTTGAAACAGGGTCTCACGAAGTTGTGGAGTGCCTCACTAGGTAGCTGAGGCTGGCCGCGAACCCGGATCCTCCGGTCTCAGCCTCCCATGTTTGTTTGTTTTTAATCACGTATTGGCTTTTTGGCTAATATCAAATGTGTATCTGGCTGCCTTGAAAGAGAAAAGAGCACAAATTCATACGGATGTTTCTAACTGACATTTCACTAAACACTTTCAGGTATCAAACGAAACAGAATTAACCTGCCTGCCCTGCTCTAACTTTCGAATAACTACCACATTCCAATATTTGTCTTCATTGCTGGGTTACTGTCTGGAGAAAGTCTTCATCAAATGGTGGAAAAACACACACTCTGTCTTAGGTCTGCCAACCAGGCACTGTTTCCCTATCATGCATTATAATGATGGGTACTTTCTGAAAAAGTAAACCAGACCCTTTTAAAAAGACCCAATCAAATGTCACACCCATGCTCTAAAATGGCCACATAAAAGATTGTCTTCCATGATGATAGCAATCTTGGGAGAAGCTGTTTCCCAAGAAAAGCCAAGTCGCTGTCTCTTGAGACCTTGTTGGATTTTAGTTTCCTCCATCAGATTATGTCCTGGGTTTCCAAGGGGATTACCAGTTATAAACCAAAGGAAAACCTTTCTTAGTTGGAAGAAAAACAAACACGATACTTGTTGATAGTTCCAACAGCAAAAATATGTATATGAGCACACAAACACATACCGCAGAGATGAACTTCTTAATAACCATTTCTGCCCATTCTGTTTCTGTGCTGGGCTCCCATATCAAAGTCAGATTGTATCTGCAACCGCTCAGCAGGGGCCAGGAGAGAAGCCCCTTGAGTTTGCTCCCCTGAAGCCTGTCCCTGCTCTTTCCTGTGTCCTGGCTGTCCTTTCTACTGAGGGTGCTTCTCCAGGGACCCCCACTTACCTGACTGGGGAAGGGCCTGGATTCGCCTCCTGGTGGTCACAGAAGATGAATGGATGCAGGTGTGTCTGCTGAACAACGGAGCAAAGTCTTTCCAGGAGGATGACGTTTGGCCAACTTTTACGTTGTCCTGACCAGAATGCCTGACAAGAATGACTTCGAGGAGGAAAGGTTTATGTGCGCTCACAGTTTCAGAAGTTCAGTCCTCGATCAGCTGCTCCGAGGCAAAAACATCATGGTGGTGGAGGAAACCTCACTAGCTCATGGCAGCGGGATGCAGTGGGAGACGGGGAGTGGCTAGGGACACATATAGTCCTCAAGACCACACGCCCAGTGACCGGCCTCCTGCAGCAGCGCCTCACCTGCCTACAATTATGACCCAGTAAGTCCATGCAAATTATTAATCCATCAGTGGATTTATGCACAGGTGAGAGCCTTGATTTAATTACTTCACTTCTGAATATTTTTGCATGGCCAACACAAGAGCTCTTCCAGGGGACATTTATATGCAAACCACGATGGTGACATCATCAATCCTCAAAGGACAGCAGGACTGATGGGCACCTGTAGGATGCACTTGGTTCTCACCTGTGACCTCAGCCCTCCCTTGTCTTCTTCATCCTCGTTGAACCTGAGCCCTTGAATCTGGTTGTCCTCTGGGTTTGATGGTAAAGAAAAAATGTGAGCTCAATCTGCAGACCCCAGCAAACAAAGATTGGACATGTGTTTGTTTCGCAGGACTTCAGGAGGAAAACAAATAACCAAGTCACAGCGCTCCTGGAGACACCGCTTGAGGCCACCTTCTGCTATGGTGTGAGGGTCCCCTCCCCAACTCAGGCTGACGTCAATGGCCACTGAGATGCTCTTGGGAGGAGGGGACTCTCAGAGGTGGCTGCGTCACAGGGCTCCTCCATGGAAGTGGTCAGTCATCACTGAGTGGCTTCTTTACCCAAAGGAGCTCTCTCTGGCACACGTGTTCTCACCATCTGATGCCCTCCGCCATGTTAGGGTGAGGCAAGAAGGCCCTCACTAGATGCCAGCACCTGGACGCTGGGCTTCCCAGCCAATCTGTGTGAGAAATACATTTCATTATATATTCAGATTCGCACACATCTGAAACACACATATTATCAAAACGCAAGATAAATTCTGGTATTTTCTGTTATTTTCATTCCACTCCAGGCTAGCCTACTCTACTTCCATTTTTAAACATTGGCCTTAAGCACACACCTCTGGCCCCAGCAGGATTTAAGAGCTTGCACTTTTTAGAAGGCCTGAGAAGGCTCCTTACGCACGTGCCCAGGGTACTTCTCTCCCATTATCCAGCCCTGGCCCTGGAGTCACCATCCCATTTGACACATGAGAACATTGTCACCAAGGGGACAAAGACTGAAGTCACAGGTCTGCGACAGGAGTCTCTCCTGGATTGGCTGACATGAGTAAAGTTACTTCCCAGGTGCTGTGTTCAGTCCCATGAGGTACGTGGGGGACCACAGCAGATGCATCAGAATTACTGGAAGAGCCGATAGGAGACCCTAAATTACACGATGAGGAATGTCTTCAGAACAATGCCACAGCGCAGCACAGAGGCTCCTGGTGGAGGGGGTGAGTTTCTAAAGACAGATCAGGGTGTCTTGGGCAGGTGGTTTTTTAAATCGCATGTCCTATTCCACAGCGTTTGGATTGAACAGGCTCAACGGGCCTTTGGACTTATTAACAGATCCACACACACACACAGCAAGAACTGCAGCTTGGTTTGCAGAGGAAGAGAGAATCTGTGGGCTATAGTGACTTCCCTGAGAGGAAGCTTCTGGATGACACAGGACCCGTGTCCCAGGCTCAGCTTGCTTTCATTGCTATTTCACAACTTAGCGCCTCCCAGATTAGATCAAGGGTCTTGGCTTAGAGAGAACGCTGAGTGGCGTATCCTGGCAAGCTCTCCTCAGAGAACCTCCTCCCTCCTGGATTTCCTTGTTTCTGTCGCCTCTCTCCCCTCCACTTTCTCCTCAAGGGTCCATACTCTTGCTTCAGACCCTCTTCCTTCTCCAGCTTCTTTGATCCTGCTACTGACATGCTAGAGATGCTATCTGTCAAGCTTCCTTTCTGGGTGAGGCTACCCCACCCGCTCTCACTGGGATTCTGAGCTCCTCTGGACCCAGCTGCCTTGGAACAGAGAGAACAGTTGTGGCTAAAAGAACCCAAACTTACATCTGATCTGTGCCCGCTGAACCCGGAAGATGAGCCCGCATGGGAGTCATGGCGCCATCGTGATGTCAGGATGCAGGATCCTCATCAAGGACTGGCAGCATCACGCATACTGAGCTCCCTCGCTAGCTCTCAGGAGTGCAGGATCTACAGAACATAGATCTGCAACACACACTGTTGAACTAGCAAGGATGCCACGTTGGGAGGGCGAAGCCCATGCAAAGACAAGAGCAATTAAGAAAGTGCAGTGAGAGGCTGAGGATGCGGATCCCCAGATGTCCAGCAAAGGGCTCAGGAGGAGGGTCCAGAGGAGGGTCTGTGACCCTTGGCTAGGCAGTTGAGAAGTTCGAGTTGACTGAACCTAGATCCAGCTCCTGATTGTGTGACTTTGAGCAATCTTTGAACTTCTTGACCTTTATTTTCCTTTCCAGAAAAGCGGGAAGGATAGAAGCACAGGCCTCCAAGGCATGTTTTGAGGGTTTAATAGATGGCAAGTGTGAGGCTAGTCCCCAACAAGGGTGCTGAAAGCCGGCTCAGATGTGCTCTTGGCAGGGGCAGCCACTGGCTCACCGTCGCCTATGCAGGTGTTTACAGTCAGCTGAGGGGGCTTTTGCTCAGTTTGGAGAGAAGTCGTGAAGAGGTCAAGTGCAGCACCCTTAGCATTGGCAGCTCGCACTACCATTCTTACAGCAACTGGAGCTCACAGGACTCTCCCAGGAGCATTCCTACAGCCCCCAGCAGCTCTCTGCATCTCCCTGGCTGTTGTTTGTTCTCAGGGCTAACAGCCCTTGGTGCTCTCAGCTCTGGCTGCAGGTGACCCTCAGTGTGAGCTGCTTTCAGGGTTAACAGCTTTTAGTGCAACCAGCTCAGCCTGCTCTGCTCGAGACAGAACCCAAGAGCAGGCAACGTGAGACCATCTTGTATTTATCAGCTTTTTGTTTCCATGACCAAAATATCTGACAAGACCAACTGAGAGGAGGAAAAGTTTCTTTGGGTCATGGTTTAAGAGTCCATGGTTGTCTGCAGCAAGGCAGAGGCATCCTAGTTGGCAGGGGTGATGCAGGAGAGTTGCTCAACTCACGGCAGCTAGGAAACAGAGCAAGAGAAGGAGGCACTGGGGGCAGGTATGGTTCCCAAGGGCACACCCCGAGTGACCTACGACCTCCAGCTATGTACCTCCTGCCTGCAGTTACGACCCAGCAAATCCATTCAAATTATTAACCCGTTAAGTGGGTTCATCTACTGATGAGGTTACAGCCCTCATGCTTCAATTATTTTACCTCTGCACATTGCTGGCTCACCTGACATGAGGTTTGGGGGGCATTTCCGGATCCAAAACATGACGCATCTGAAAGAGACTTTATGAGGACTTACGCTGCAGCATAAGGGGGAGCAGGACACGAAGGCTTACTTGGACTGACCCAACAGAGATAAGAAGAGTGCTGCTAATACAGATACGAAGGGCGGACCAGCTAACCACAGACTTTCTGCTTTTTCATGGGTAGAGGAGGGGTTTCTGGAGGAGCAGGGTGGGGACTTCTGAAGCAACTGTGGAGGGACAGAGTCATTCAGAGAGACTCATTCGTGATGCTTGTAGGGTGTCTGGGATAGAGTCTCTCGGTCTGGCTGCAAAGAATTTGGAACAGAAAATAAGAAAGAAAAATAAAAAGCACCTTTTAGGGAGGGTTGGATCTTCTCTGTCTCACAGGTAACCAGGATGAGTGAACCTCAAGCTTCACAGTGAGGGGCTTCCCTCCCTGTAGGCAGCTCTGGGAAATCAGGACAGTGCTGTGCATAGTACCCAGCCTGCCCCTAGCAGCTCAAGCCCAAATCTGCCAGTGGCGACAGTCATGACCTGGACCTTGCACAGCAGGGATCCTCACACCCGCTCATCAGCCCTTGGAAGTCCTAGGTAGTCTCCCAAGCCCTGGAAGAGGTGTTCGCCATGTGATCCCTGCTGGAGAGCTGTAAAGGAGAGGCAGGTGAACCTCCTCTCCCCTGATGACCACTGCCATGTTTGCTTAAGGTAGAAAATTAGTAAACTATACAAAAGTGAACATAAGCTGGGTGTGGTGGCACACGCTTGTACTCCCAGCATTTGGGAGGCTGAGACCGGAGGATCCGGGTTCGCGGCCAGCCTCAGTTACCTAGTGAGGCACTCTGCAACTTAGTGAGACTTGGTTTCAAAATAAAGAATAAAAAATAGGGCTGGGGGTATAGCTCGGAGGTAGAACGCCCCTGAGTTCAATCCCCAGTACCCCCCCCCCCAAAAAAATAGGGCTGGGGGTATAGCTCGGAGGTAGAATGCCCCTGAGTTCAATCCCTGGTACAGAAAAAAAAAAGTGAACATATATACATATACACATACACACCAGTTATATATTATACTCACATGTAATATGCACACACACACCCTAATTTCACTAACCAGAGGAAGACATTTCTAATATTTTGTTTCATTACAATCTATTTCTAAATATGTTTTCCTTTTGTAAATGATATCCCTATAAAGGGAGTATTAATCTTTTTTGGTTATTGCTATAACATGAATGCTATAATATTTAATGCTATAACATTAATATTTTCCCGGTCTTAAAAATGATTCACAAAATGTCCACATGCATCATGATCTATCTACCCTGCTCCCCAATTTTGGATATAGAATATTTCTAAATTTGCTCTATTATAATTGCTGCTATTTAGAATATGTGTTTATTAAATGCTGCCAACACTTTTCCTGATGAGCATTTTAACTAGATCTGATGTTGCCAGTAAGAAGGGAGAAATAGAATGTTGATGATTTTTCCAGAGAAAATGTGTATTTGCTGATTGGGCTTTGTCATCAGATGGTGTTAGTGACTTTCTGAGCTCTTGGCTTCTTATCACAGTTTTTCTGGTGCCTGCTAGAGACTTTCCACATACAAGGAAATCGTGATGAAGAGTGAGGTTAATCCTCACAACACCCCGTGAAGTGAGGGTGGTTATTGCTTTTGCAGATGAAGAAATAGAAGGTCTGAGAAGCTCAGACACTCACTCAAGTCTCAGAGTTGGTGATGAAAAATAATCTTGAGAGAGAGAGAGAGAGAGAGAGAGAGAGAAAGAGAGAGAGAGAGAGAGATTGAGCTGTTCACAGGTTTCCTGGAGAGATCACATCAAAAGAAAAGAAAGCAGAGGCCATTGCAAGGGTGCTATTACCTGGCTGATGAGGGAGTCAAGGAGGAGACACCAGGATCTGTTCATACTTTCACTCATCAGCCTTGTCAAGGCCAAGGATGCAGACTTTGACAGCCTTTACACATCCATTCAGTCTTTTATTCAATGATTTATTTATCTCCTAACTTGATTCTTGATTGACAGATATTAATTGAGCCTCCACCAGATGCCATGCTGGTGATGAGCAATGCTGGCTGTCCCTACTGACAAATAGAGGCAGACACTGAATTCTCTCTCTCTCTCTCTCTCTCTCTCTCTCTCTCTCTCTCTCTCTCTCTCTCTCTCTCTCATCATACCTAGGATAACTGCTCTAAGACAGAACCTATTCTTAAGATTCAGGGAGGAGTTCCCTGGGAGAGGAATATTTGCTAGTGGAAGAACAGGAGCTGGCCAGGCAAACAGAAACAGGCTACACAGAGGCAGGAGGAGCGTGTACATGGGCCAAGAGTCAGCAGAGCAGGACCAGCAACCTGGCCTGGGGGTGAATTCAGCCCATTGTCTCTTTTTGTAGATAAAGTTTTATTGGGACACAGCCATAACCCTTTGACTCTACTGTCAGTGGCTGTTACTGTGCTATAAGAGCAGAATTGAAGAGTTATGACAGGGACCTTGTGGGCGACAGAGCCTGAAGTGTTTACTGCTTGGTCCTTCCAGAGAAGAACATTGAAATCCCACCACTGGAGAAACGGGACAATGTGTCTGGGGCGTGATCAGTGAGGGCCAGTAATGGGGCAAGAGAGGAAGGGTGAGACCGAGCGAGGGAATCTGTGTCCTTCCTGAGCAGCAAAGGGGAGCCATGGAAAGTTGTGACTAAACCAGAGAGAGCGGTAGATCTGTTTTTAAAAGGTTATACTTTTCTTGTCTTCCTCCTCTTTTATTGGTGTGTTGGGATTACACACGGTAGTGAGATTGGTTGTTACAGATGGGTACATGCACAAACATCATCGGGTCAATTTCATTCCCCAGTACCTAAGCGCCCCTAATGCCTAGCTCCGGGCTTGCTTTCTTTGATATGTAGGAGTTACTTAACAATATTAGTAAAAGGCTTAGGTGGTTTCAGATTTAATGGAAGCACACTCATCTTATAAAGCCCTTGATTATTTTATATTCCTTTCTTTTTGTGTGTGTGTGGTACTGGGAATTGAACTCAGGGGCGTTCTACCTTCGAGCTATACCCCCAGCCCTATTTTTTATTCTTTATTTTGAAACCAAGTCTCACTAAGTTGCAAAGTGCCTCACTAGGTAGCTGAGGCTGGCCGCGAACCCAGATCCTCCGGTCTCAGCCTCCCGAATGCTGGGATTACAAGCGTGCGCCACCACGCCCAGCTCGATTATCTTATATTTCTGCTGGAAGCTATTTTTAGAAAACACCCATCCTCTAAGTAAGTAAACTGCTCTCGAGTAGTTGTATTATTGATTTCCACAATGATGCTCTATTTCAATATTTCAGCTCAAAGCAAATGAGCTCTACGAGAGAGGAGAGTTACAATGGCAATTACCCCCTACATTCACATTTTTAATTCCAATGTTTCTTTTGTTGTGGAGCTCAGTTCCCCAGCTAAACTGAGCACGAGTAGGAAATGCGGAGCTTCAGGAGGAAGTGGCCTGGGTGGGTCCACCTGCTTCTCGGGAGTGACTGTCAGGTGACGTTTATGGGTCAGAACAAAGGTGTCAGTTACCTTCTTATACCAGACAACCAGGCCAGAGAATCCATGCACACTCCAGCTTGACCATCTGGTCAACCTGCACATTAACGTCTAGTGTTGGAACAAGATCTGGGGGCCAAGGAGCTGGGCTCTGCCCATACACCTGCTCTTGAGAACAGGGCCACATACACATGCTCATGCATGTACATGCTAACTCTTATGCTTACTCTTAATTGCTTATGTTGTAGTGGTCAGCGTCACAGCTTAATTATTTACTTATTTATTGGTCCTGGGACTTGAACCCAGGGGTGTTCTAGCTCTGAGCAACACTCTCAGTCATTTTTTACTTTGAAACAAGATCTCACTAAGTTGCTGAGCTTGGCCACAACCCTGCTATCCTCCTTTCTTGAGACTCCCAAGTACTTGAATTACACTGCTGTTCTTAGCTGTCATGGTTAATCTGAGTGTTAACTTGAATGAGCCACTGAGTTCCCGGGGATTTGGGCAAACCTTATCCTAGGTGTGTCTGTGGGAGTATGTCTTGATGAAGTATTTGAATCAGTAGACTGAACAGAGAGGAGTGCCCTCATTAATACGGGGCCCTTCCAATCAACTCAAGACCTCAATAGAGAAAAGGGCTAAGAAGGACTCCAGGTGCCTAACAGCTTGAGCTGGGGCATCCGTCTCTCCTGGCTTCGGTCTTGGGTTGAGACATCCGCTCTTCTTGGGTCTTGAGGCTGCCAGCTCATTGGACTGGAAGCACATATCACATCTGTTCTTCTACTTCTTCTACGTGTCTGGGTTTCCAGCTTACTGACTATATATATTGAGACATCTTGGCCTCCATAATTGCAGGAGCCACCAATTCCTTATAATAAATCTCTCTGCCTACACACACACACACACACACACACACACACACACACACACACACACACACTCTACTGGCTCAATTACTCTGGAGAGCTCTGACTAATCTAACACAACAGTGCATTAGAGTTCTCTAGAGAAATAGAACTAATCAGGCACAGACATATATAGATATACGAGAGGGGATGTTTTATGGGAATTGGCTCACAAGATTCTGGAAGCCCAGAAGTCTGCAAGCTGGAGGACCAAGGAAGCAGCTGGTGTAGTTGTCCACATCTGAAAACCTGAGAACCCAGAAGCCGACGGAATAACGCTCAGTACAAGGCCAAAGACTTGAAAGCAGTCATGGAGTAGATAAGGCCAGGGAACCCCGGGTTCTGATGTTCAAGGGCAGGAGAAAATGGGGGTCCCCGCTCCACAAAGGAAGGGATTCATCTCCCCTCTTGCCCCCTTTCTTTCCTATCTAGGTCCTCAGTCCGTTGGTCAGGACCATCCACACTGGAGGATGGTGGATCTTCTTTACTTGGTCTATTGATTCGCACACCAATCTGCCTAAGAGACACGTTCGGAGCCACTCTCAGAAGTGATGCTTTACGAGCCCTCTGCACATCCTTTGACCCAGTTAGGTTGGCACTTAAAATTAACCACCATGTATAGTCAGCGTTTTCCAAATATGACACCGAGAGCTTCCCAGCTAGCTCACCCTCTGCATTATTATTTTCCTTTAGATTGACTGGTTGTCATAACACATTATGTTAAAAAAGGAGCTTTTTATCGCTGCTTAAAATTGAAAACCATTATCACTTACCATGAGTAAAAGCCACATGATGTTGTCTCCCTTAAGTGGTCATGAGACCAGCCCCGTCTCTGCCTGGAAGGCTGCTCTCTTTCTCTGTTGAGCAGAGCTGGATGCTACGGACAGAGCAGCAGCAGAAAGCGATGCAAGAGCTACAAAGTCCTCCCGGGGGTTGATGGTCGATGTCTCGAACTTGGGCAGCACTCGCAGACAGACAGTGTCTGGTCCCCGGAGTCGGCCCTGCCCCGTCCCTAGGAGCTGCCTCTGGCCTCAGCATCCCTTAATGACAGAGGTCAGGAGAAGGTTGGGGAGTGCTTCTCAAGCTCTCTTTTACTCAAAATCCCCAAGAAAGCTTGATAGAAATGCTGGGATTCCCAATCCCAGAGGCTCTGATCTGGGGAGGGGCTGAGGAGCAGACACACAGACCGGCATCTGGATCACTCTTGAGCAGGTGGCCTGCCACCTGTACGCCAGGAAACAGAGGGGAGGGCCGGACGGGGAGGCCCAGTGTGACCACGGTTTTCTGGATGAAGGGTATACCGAACAATAAATAACTCTCAACCGACTTGAGATGGTGTTCTGGCTCCATTCGCAAGGGTGTGGGGTAGAAAGGAAACCTAAACACTTTCCGTGTGCATACAATTTCATCTCCTTATGAGATTGGTTTTGCTTTGAGACACCTTGTTGCTGAATTCCTGGAATGAGACATTATCAGGTACTTACTCAGAGCAAATAAGAGCTCAGTGCAATATAAAATGCATCTGCTATGAATTCCAGGTGAGAGGGCGTATGCCTCTGAGGTCTGGGGCACTGGTTACACTCAGGTGATGAGAATGGACACGTTCCCTGCTCGCCAGGAGTCCTGAGCTGCAAGCAGTTCATTTTCAATCTTCATAACGGGCTTCACAGGGGCCTCAGGAAGTTATTGCCCCTGTCCTGGTCCCTGGAACCTGTAAACATCACCTTATATGATGCAAGAGTGATTCAGCTAGGAACCATGGAACCCACGTGCAATGACATGTGTTCTAGTAAGAAGAAAGCAGAAGGAGGAGACGGGAACAGAAGGGTGGTGCTCTCATGAGCCAAGGAGCTCTGCAGCCACCAGAAGCTAGCAAGAAAGACCGCTCCCCAGGCCCTCCGTGGGGCGCGCACGCCCCTGCACACCTTGATTTTGCACTCCAGGCCTCCAGAAGTTGTTAGAGAATAAAGTTCTGTGGTTTTTAGCCACCAAATAATGGCGACAAGTTGTACAGACAGCATCCTCAAAAAACAAATACACCAGTCCCAGGAATGAAACTGTTGATACAGTTTCCTGTAAGCACACAAACCTCCTGGTTCTCCCTGAGGAGGGTAGATAGACCGGATGACTATGTTACCCATGGAATACGGATACATATGCCATATGCATGCATGTACACACGTGACCTTGCTACAAGGGTCATGCTGTCCTGTGCTCTCGCCGGGGCAGGTGTGGCTCAGCAGGCAGGGCCACCTGTGGCTTCTCCATGGATGGCAGTCATGGACCACTTCCCCTGCCCTAGGGAGTGAGCAGCCCAGTGGGGATCTCTCTTTCCCAACCCCAAGAGGCATCTGGGGCCAGGAGAGAGGGTTAGGAACACTCTCAGGAAACGTCCAGGGCATGCTGCCTGCTAAAACTTCAGCCAGAAGCCAGGTGTGGTCGTGCATGGCTATAATTTCATTATTTTGTAGGCTGAGACAGGAAGAACACAAGTTCGAGGCCAGCCTCAGCAACCTCAACCACTTAGCAAGACCCTGTTTCAAAATAAAAAACCAAAAAAGGGCTAGGGGTGTTGCTGAGTTAGACTGTCCCTGGATTCAATCCCTAGTATCACAAAAAAAAGCCAAACAACAAACAAACAAACAAACAGTTCAACATGAGCCATACATGCAAACTTAAATTTTCTAAGACCCATATTTTAAAGTTTAAAGAAACAAGGTGAAATTAATTTCAATGATATACTTTATGAAACTCAGAATATCTAAAATATTATTGTTGCTAAGTGCACCCTGTATAAAAATTGTTAGTGACGTATTTTATATTCTTTTGTTGCTGTTTGTCATCTTCAAAACTTGGGACGTATTTCACCCAAGTACAATCCCTTCCAACCGGGCACAGCTCACACACCTCAAGTGCTAATTACCACGGGGCTGGCTGCTCCTGCGCTGGATGGTGGGAGGAGGGAGGTCGAGGAACTCAGAGGTCGTGTGTGGGTACCAGGGGCGGCTCTGCTCTCTCTTATGTCCTTCAACGCTGACGTTTGCTTTGGGAGGCCCTGGACAGAGATTCCTGGCAAAGATTCCCAGGAAGCTGGTCCGTGTGTGCATTTATGTGTTGTGTGGTTTGAAGTTGGGAACCATGCAAAAGCGAAGGGAACTTCTGAGAAGTTACGGCTCAAACACAAAGAAAGAGTGAAGCCGACACTAGAGTGAAAATGATGGCGGTGGTCCAGCAGCTCTGAGGGACTTGCTGGGGGCTGCAGAAATGGATCTGGGCTGAGGTCCTGAGGTCCCCAATCATGGAGTCCCCCCTAGCTCCCCGCCGCCATGCTGCATTAGTGGATGGAAGCACTGGATGTTCCAGACTCGAATTCTCTTTGGGGAGAGGATGAGAGGAGAAATTGGCTTACTTCCTTTGGAAAGGAAAGTCCGTGGCTTTGGGGGAAGTTGTTTTCGGCCAGATGAGGACCACACAGAGGATCGGTAACAGCAGCAGTGGCAGCGCTGGGCTCCGACGGGCGTTTGGCCAACAGTGACAATAGCCGTCTGCTTTTCTGAGACTGACGGACGTTGAGGGCTACCCGAGGCAGAGCCATTGTTTATATTGACAGCTTAACAGCAGGCTTGAAGGAAGAAGAGGTTTCGATGGCGGTGGGAAGCTGTAAACACTTAATCCGTCACAGAAACTTCCAGGGAATCAGGCGCCAGGGAGCCGGGGACCCAACCCTTAATTGTCGGGCAATTCGCCGTTTCGGCCGCCCTGGTCTACGCTCCTTAGCCGCTGGTGCAGCAGAGGAGCCCTTAGGCGAGGACCGGAGGCGCTGGGAGGGCCCCCAAGGGTGTGGTGGCATGCAAGAAATATGATAGATATTCATCTGTCCACGGTGTCCATCTCACTTATTCAAATTAAACAAGTGCCCAAAGCTGAAAGAAATGGATCTGGACGCAGACAAAGATGAATTGCAGTAAAAAAAAAAAAAAAAAAAAATGGAAATTAAAACTCAGAGAACGAGTATCATTGGCCACTGGGATTTTATTAGCTAATCACAGCTATGCTATCAGACTTCTGAAAGAGCCTCTTTGATGGGATTTTCACCTTGTGGCCAGAAGGGCTTTGTCAGGACCGTGTTGAGCGGATCGGGAGGGGAGGGAAGGACACCGGCTCCACCGAGCTGCTTAGCACTTTCTTCTTTCTCTATCAGTTTATTTCCTTGCTCAACTAGGGTGGGTTTCTTGGAGCGGACAATGATCAAGTTGTGTCCTTAGACCTAAGTAGCAAGTGGTCTTTGAGACCAAGGTCAGGCCCCAGCCAGGCTTCTCGGGGTGGCCGGCTCTCTCAGCCCAGGTACTGGGGTGCTCTTGGGATTTCAGGCCCCGAGTACCTTTCTTTCCAAGGACCTCTGGAAGGAAACAGTAGAGCCATGAACTTGGGAAGGTCTAGCAGCCACTGCCAGCATCTTTACCTCTGAGTCACGGGTGTCTGGCTCTTCCCCGTGGCTACATCTTTAGCACCTTGACTCAGCTCACAAGCGGCTCTGTGTCATCTTCAGCGCACCTGCGTCTCGGGGATCCTAACTCACGCCCTGTGTCTCCAGGGAGGACCCCGGCCGCCTCCGCGATGAAGCCTGCAGTGTTCGACTCACAGGCTTCTGATTTCAGCGAGAGGGTCTCCAACTGTCCCTCCCTACGGGGTCTCCTGATCAGAGAGCCGGGCACGGGGAGTGACCCATCTCCTGCTCAGCGCTTCCCCAGAGGGCAGGCCATGCCTCTAGCTGGCGATGTGGGAGGGGCACCCCTAGACCAGCGAGGAGGGGAGTCAATAGGATGAACCTCCCCCGGGACCTCTAAGGACGAGTCCAAGAAGGCATTCTGCATGTTCTTCAAAAGGTCCCGGACAGGACCAACTCCCCATTTTCCTTGGTAGGTGCTCCAGTTTGGATACGATTCGTCACTGTCACACTCACATTGGAGTCTCATTGCTAATTTGATGGACCCGTGAGGTGGCAGGACCTTGAAGAGGTGAGCGGCCATGAATGGGTTAAGGCAGCTCTTTGGGGGGCAGCATCAAGGCTGATGAGAGCTGACTGCTCTGGGGCAGGCTGACCTCCTCTGTCCCTTCCTGCCAGGAGTGGAAGCAACTTGAGGCCCTGGCTGGTTACTGTTCTCTTGGGGTTCCCAGCCCCCAGGGGCACGAACCCCAATGTGCCCCCTTCCTATATAAACTTCCCAGGCTCCAGATTCTATCAGAGGAAGAGAAAATGAACTAGGACAGTGGGCATTTTAATAACATCCTCTAGTACTGCCTTCTCTTCCTTCTCTCGCTTTAGTCTTAAGCTCCAATGCTCTGTGGTCATCGCCAGGGAGAATCCAGCTGGTCATGTGTTCTTTTCTCAGTGGTGTTTTGAGAGGGTCTGGGGACGGGGAACCCAAGATCAACACTGCTAACATCCAGATCTTTCCGAGGGTATGCAAAGCAATGATAGTTCACAAGTAAGGCACGCCTTTTTATTTATTTATGTAGTTAGTTTTTGGCACTGGGGAGTGAAACCAGGGGCATTCTACCTTTGAGCTATACCTGTAGCCCATTTTATTATGAAACAGGGTCTCACTAGGATGCTAAGGGTCTCACTAAGTTGCTAAGGCTGGCCCCAACTCTGAGATCCTTGTGTCTCAGCCTCCCAAGTACTGGGATCACAGGCGAGTGCCACTACACCTGGCTATCATGGCACACTTCTGAGATATCAGGTACTGTGCAAACTGCTTTGTGCACATTACTGTATTTAACTCTCACAAGTGTCTTACATGATAAACACTATTTTATCCATATTTTATCAATGAGACCGACTTGCAGAGGGGTGGAGGAATTTGTCTAGCCAAGAATTGGTAAAACTGGGATTATAATTCAAGCAGTTGGGATTGGGTCCAACTACACAAAAGACTGCCTCCACAATTAATTAATTATTAAAGATAAATGAATTTTCTTTGTGCTGCTTGAACCTATGAGTATATTATCTTGAAATGCTGAGCAAGGCTCTGTCTGAGATGGTAGCTCAGTCTGCCACTCGGAGATGGCATGGTGGTGGGCCTGAATTAATAGCAAGGGAGGGTCGTTGCTCAGTCAGTGCCCTTAGCCTGGTCATTTTTTAGGATAATTGAAAACGCACCGAAACCTCGAGAGCCCAGACATCTCGCAGAATGTGCGCCCACTCCTTAGGCAGTGTGTGAGAAGGCTCCCCTGCATTCTTTCCATGTAATTTGATAAAGCTGATAAAATCATTTATCATCCCGTGAGCAGTGCTGACTATCTTATTAGAGAATGTAACTGCAGGCTCTGATTTGGGCCGGTCCTGACATGCTTTAATTAGGAGCTTAAAAATACCGCACACTCTTCTCCTGCAAGGTGGGTGTGACGGGACAAGGGTTTAACTCTTCCCTCCCCAGCTCCCTACACCATCAAAGCAATGGGAGAAAGAGGGAAAATTCTGTTTACCCTGGAAAATAGAAAGGCTGCCATCAACACGCTGGAAAGGATGAGGAATATTGACAGAGGAAGGTGCCAAGATGTGTGCTGGAGAGAGTGGAATCCCCAGTACACATTCCCAGAATGGTGGACTCTGCTTTCCTACTGCGGCGATACTCCAAATTCTGCCCAAAGGTTGCAGCAGCACACGCACCTGGTTCTGATCATAACCTACCTGGGAGTATTTGTCCTGTGCCAGAAGGCCCAGGCATCTGCATCTTCCTGGAGGGGTCCAGGCATCCTGTGCACGCCCAGGACCACCTTGGTAGCATGGGCACGGGATGTGAGGATTTTCTTATTCTAACCTGAAGTCAGTCAGATGCAGGGCCTTGCACATACGTGTCTGAAGAATCAAGATCTCAAGAGGCCAAAGCCGAGCGTTTCCTGCTCCTTCATTCTCCTAATAGTGTGGTGATCCCAAAGCTTTCGGGCTCCTGCTGGTATCCAGGATAGCAGAGTGCACCTTCACCACCTATGGCTTAACAAAAACTCGGAACCTAGTTCCAAGCAGGCTGGAGCGGGCCTGCCAGGCCCAGGTGGTATCTGCGGGCTGAGTTTCCCCAACCACGGGTTATGATCATGATTTGCAGGTGTGCCTGATTCCTTTCAGTCTCCAGAGAAGCTGAGGGCGAGGAGCTGCAGCGGTGAGGGTCTCCTTCCGACCTTCTGGTTTGCAGGACATATGCCTCAGGATGACATCACCATCATCACCACCACCACCACCATCACCATCATCATCATCATCATTTTGTGGTTGAAAATAATATTCATAGCTGGGCATGGTGACACATGCTTGTAATCCCAGTACTTGGGAGGCTGAGACAGGAGGATCCTGGTTCACAGCCAGCCTCAGCTACTTAGTGAGGCCCTCTGCAACTTAGTGAGACCCTGTTTCAAAATAAAGAATAGAAAATAGAAGCCGGGCATGGTGGCGAACACTTGTAATCCGAGCATTTGGGAAGCTGAGACTGGAGCATCCGGGTTCTCGGTCAGCCTCAGCTACCTAGTGAGGCACTCCACAGCTTAGTGAATCCCTGTTTCAAAATAAAAGAATAAAAAATAGGGCTGGGGGTATAGCTTGGAGGTAGAATGCTCCTGAGTTCAATCCCCAGTACCACAAAAAAAAAAAAAAAAAGAATAAAAAATAGGGCTGGGGGTGTTGCTTGGCGGTAAATACCCCTGGGTTCCATCCTCAGTACCGCAAAAAAAAAGAGAAAATAATATTAATGATATTAATATTACTAATATTATTATTTTAGGGATTGAACCCAAGCTCATTCTACCTCTGACCTACACCCCCAGCCCTATTTTATTTTTTTTTTATTTTGAAACAGGGCTTCGCTAAGTTAATAAGAGTCTTGCTAAGTTGCCGAGGCTGGTCTTGAACCTGCAATCCTCCCGCCACCACACCCGGCTCTCAGGACATTTTAGATGAACCTCGTTACCTGAAAACCATGGAGACACAACATGGCTGTTAGAGCAACCGGAAACCGCAGTGCATTGGGCTCTTCCTGGAGACCTGGAGGGAGCCCTGTCCTCTGTCTCATGTGGTCGGCTTCCCCAGGCCAAATTTTCTCTGGTTCCCCCCTCTCTTGCTCTTCCTTTGTCTGGACACTTCCTGAGCCCTCCCATCTGGCCACATTCCCTCATCTTCCAGGTCTCTCCCTTGGCGAGGGCTGCTCCCCGGGTGTGAGGCCTCCTGTGTGCCCCTCGGCACCCTGCACTCCCCAGCCGACACTCATCCCGTCAGGACTACTGTCTGTCCCGTGCACAACAGTAGGATCCTTGCAGGCCCCTGCCAGACGCATAATCACAAGAGGGACCTAAAAATAGCTGAGGAATGAATGAATGAGTGAGTGAGTGAATGAATGAATGAATGAATGAATGAATGAATGAATGAATGATGGAGTCTGCTGCCTGAGCAGCGAGAGCCAGCCAGCAAGCAACCGGGATGACCTCCATCTGAAGAGCTTCCATCTGGCTGGGTCCTCTGCCTTACATCTGCCGTTGTTTGGAGCTGGTGTCGATTAATAGATGTGTCTTCCCAGAAGTTAGTGAGCTCTCCGGAAAGGACTTTTGTCCAATTCATCTTAGGAGATAGTGTCCTGAGCTAATGTTTGCTGAAAGAATGAATGGACGAGCCGGGCGTGGTGGTGCACGCTTGTAATCCCAGCATTCGGGAGGCTGAGACAGGAGGATCCGGGTTCACAGCCAGCCTCAGCTACCTAGTGAGGCACTCTGCAACTTAGTGATACTCTGTTTCAAAAAAAAAAAAAAAAGAATAAAAAATAGGGCTGGGGGGCTCGGAGATAGAATGCCCCTGAGTTCAATCCCCAGTACTGCAAAAAAAAAGAATGAATGGACAGATTGATCGAAGGAAGGAAGGAAAAGAAAGAACAGACAGGGAAGGGATAGGTAGAGGAAAGGGTGATGAAGTGTAGATCAAATCTGATTTGGGAACATTTAACCTATTTCTCTGCACTAGGAGTTAAGCCCTGCTTTGGGGTGAAAGGTTTATGTTTTTAGTAAAAATTATTTTCCTTTGAATTTTTCTTAATATCCAGTTATTTATTCATTCAACAAATATTCCTTGAGGTATACATCAGATGCTCCTGTTATTTAACTTCAGGAACAACAAGAAGCCTGGGGGTGTAGCTTGGAGGAAAAATGAATCTGAGTTCAATCCCCTACACACACACACACACACACACACACACACACACACACACACACACAATTAAAAATCCACCTTTCTAGTTGATTAACTTTAGTGGTAAGTCTAGTTTTTCTAGTATCTCTCTTTCTCCTCCTATCTATCTCTGTTTAGATTGCTTGTTCGCACATCTGTAAACACAAGTCTTGTTCTTTTCTGTCCTGCACCAAATATTTACACATTCATAACATGTCTTCAAATATAGAGTACTATAAACTTATAAACCATGAATAAAGCACACCACGTATATACCTGGCATTTTTCAAGAGGAAGTCATGACATTTTATTAAGCAGTTCTGATGGTTTTAGATACACGTCTCTTCTTGGGGGGAATTAGCTCCAGTTCAAGCGCTCTGGGCGTGCGTGCGTGCGTGCGTGGCGCCATCAGAGGCCCTGTCAAGCCGGGTCTGATCCGGAGCCGCAGCCAGCGCCCCTCCGGAGCCTGGCGGAGCCTCTCCGGTGACAGGAGATGTATGGCTGTGCCAGGGCTTGTTATATGTCGCGTCCACTGATAACTCTGTGTAATTAATTTGATGCCATCTGATGCGGCAGCAGGTTAGACATTTAAGGCATAAAACGTTGTCCATGCCCCACGGAGCACATCTGTTTAATGGCATAATTCAAATTAATTTCCAACAATTCCATAAGAGTTCCTGGCACGTTCCCCGGTCTGCCTGCCGCAGCCCGGCGGCTCCTCCACAGCTCGGTGGAGTTGTTCAGTGTGGCGGCTCTGGAGTTTTCACATGAAGCACCTCCTTCTTAAACTCTTATTTTAAAATAATGGCAGGCCTTCGAAGACGCTTCAAAATACTATGCAGAGTTTCTGAATCCCTTTCTCCAATCCCCAAGATGTTAAGATGATCATACTCAGTGATCCAAAGCAGGAACTTCCGATTGATACGACCCTGTCAACCCCCACACGTAGCTTACTCAGATTTTTCTCTCTGGACCCAGAGATCCTTCTTCTGCCCTGGGATCCAGTCACTATCCCTTTGTGTTCCCTTCTCATTTCCAATTTGGGACAGTTCTTCAATCTTTGTCTTTCATGACCTCAGTGCTATTTTTCAGAGTACTGATCTTTTTTTTCATAGAATGTGTCTTTGTTTGGGTTTTTCTGTTTTCTCATTAGGTTAAGTATTTCTGCAAGTGCATCACAAATGTGCCGCCATATCCGAGGTGTTTCGGGTCAGGGGGTGAGTGGTGTGGAGATGTCTCATTACTGGTGAAGTTAATCTTAATTACTAGGCTCGGGTGATATCTGCCAGATTTTCCCCACGATTACTGTTTTTCCTTTGTATTTAATAAGTATCTTGTGGGGAGATAATGCAAGAGTCTTCAAATATCCAGTTCAACTGTGGGCACAAGGGTGCCTGCCTTAATCCCAGTATTTGGAAAGCTGAGACAGGAGGATCACAGGTTTGAGACCAGCACAGTATAACTTAGCAAAACCTTATTTCAAAATAAACAATAAAAAAAGGGATGGAGGTGTGACTAGGAGTTCTGATGTCCTTGAATTCAATCCCCAGTACCCCCAATCCTATTCTTGTTATCTTTTTTCCCCCACCAACATTAGCATCCATCAAGGATTCTCACCTGCAAATGAAAATGGCTGGTTTTCTATTCCTTTGTTAATTGGAATTCTATCCTAAGGAAGAGTTTAGGGTCTATTCAATTATTTCTTTATATCAGTATGAACTGATGGAAATGTGTCTTATGCTGCTGTCACTCACTGACGCCCTTACTTAGTTTATTGTTCAGATTGTCTCAGGTTTGGCTGTCCGAGGTGCCTTCAGGGTTTGTCTTCAGTTTCCCAGTTTTTTCTCTTCTTTCTCCTCCTTCTTTTCCTTTCTCTTCTTCTTCTTTTTTTTTTTTTTTTTTTTGCGGTACTGGGAATTGAACTCAGGGGCATTCTACCTCCGAGCTATACCCCCAGCCCTATTTTTTATTCTTTATTTTGAAACAGGGTCTCACTAAGTTGTGGAGTACCTCACTAGGTAGCTGAGGCTGGCCTCAAACCCGGATCCTCCGGTCTCAGCCTCCCAAATGCTGGGATTACAAGCGTGCGCCACCACGCCCGGCTTCTTTCTCTTCTTCTTATGAAGCTCTGTCACTTTTGCAGCACTTGCATGAGGCATATATTAAATTCCCAAGCCTGTGACTGGTGTTGCCAGAGCTCGGCAGTGAATGGAGACGTGGCAGTGGGGCATTTTCTTGGATTTAAGACAGATAACAACATCCTGAAATACCTCATGATGCTTTCTTAGTAGGCAATCACTTTTAGCTGAGAGTGTTTTCTATTGTTGCCCTCTTCAGGTGACATGGATCTGAGGCCAAAAGAGATTTTCACATCACTTAAGTTTCTGCAACATCCTGGGGTGTCTTCTACACAGGGCGTATTTTGTACACTCGAGTCTAGAGGGAGAGAAGGACTGAACGAGGAAGTCGGGTGTTTGGTCAACAAGTGAGTTCAGGAGCAAGTGAGTTCAGCGTGGGGTGCTGGAGTGTGGGTTCTGAAATCCAAGTCTTGGGACAGCTTCTCTCTCTCTTGAGTGTGCATCAAAACCACCTGGGGCCGGGCGTGGTGGTGCACGCTTGTAATCCCAGCATTTGGGAGGCTGAGACCGGAGGATCAGGGTTCGCGGCCAGCCTCAGCTACCTAGTGAGGCATTCTGAAACTTAGTGAGACCCTGTTTCAAAATAAAGAATAAAAAATAGGGCTGGGGGTGTAGCTCGGAGGTAGAATGTCCCTGAGTTCAATCCCCAGTACCGCAAAAAAAAAACAAAAAACCAAAAAACCCCCCCAAAAAAACCCAAAAAAACACCTGGGATCTTGTGTAAGGACGGATTCCAACTCAGTGGGGTTGGGTGGACCCCAAACTCTACCTTCCCAACAAACTCCCAGGAGACACGGATTCTGTTGGTTGAGAGTCACACCCTGGGTGGCTCAGACCTGGCCACATCCAGTACCTGTGGACTCGGCCGCTTGCACGAGTCATGCGACCTCTTTCAGTCTTTGGTTCATCGTCTGTAAAATGGCAGTGACTCCAATAATGCCTCCTTCGGCAGACTGTTGGAAGAAATCAGAAAGGTTGTGCCCACGCCTGTCACAGCTTGGCGATCTGGTTGATACTCCCAATCAATGGCTGATATTTAGCCACCGTACACGATGTTATTCCTGCTGTTTACTTGTCTAAATGGTCGGCCCTGATTCACCCTTTTCATCTCCTTCCTGCAGATACTTCTCCTGTCCTGGAACTTTGGAGCTTGCTTCTTAGTCCTGGGGAAGCAGCTGACAGGTGGGGAGTCCTCGGGTGAGCCCCCACTTGGAGCCATGCTCATAACTCAGCGGGCGTTGGCGCCGTGGAACCAAGGCGTCGGCTTTGGGGAGAGGTGGGCTAGCAGGAGGGGCTTGCTCAGAAAAGAGAACACACCTGTCGCGTTTGCAGTTCTGCCTGTGGCTTGAGGTACAGCCTGGGGACGAGACTGGAGAAGCCAGCCTGGTTCCCCTGCGCATTCCTGGGTGCCGGGCACTGCAGCCGCACCTGGTGGTGGTTCTTGCAGCTGGAGACTCAGCAGGAAGTGGGCAGCCACTTGACCCTCCCACTGCCGGGGACCGTGGGCTCCTTCTCACTGCCGAGCACCAGCTGCTCACTGAGAAGGGTCGTGTTAGGGTTAGAGAAGGTCCCCTGAAGTGCTTCTGTATTCTTGTTATAGTTGGTGTGATTAATTCATAAGGCTTGTAACCTCATCAGTGTGTAACTCCACTGTGGATTTTCTAGGCAGTAACGTAGGCAGGGGTGTGTGGCTGGAGAAAGCGGGTCCTTGGGGCTATGACCTTAGGGTCTGTGCTTGCATCTTTTTTTTTTGTTGGTTTGTTTTTTGTTTTTGTTTTGTTTTGTTTTTTTGTTTGTGTGTATGTGTAGTACTGGGGATGGAACCCAGGGGCATTCTACTTCCGGGCTACATCCCCAGCCCTATTTTATATTCTTTATTTGGAAACAGGGTCTCCCTAAGTTGCAGAGGGCCTCACTAAGTAGCTGAGGCTGGCGGCGGATCTGCGGTCCTCCTGTCTCAGCCTCCCGAGTGCTGGGATTCCAAGCGTGCGCCACCACGCCCGGCTCAGGCTGCGTCCTTGGATCCCCTTGCCTGTTCGCTGTCTCTCTGGCATCTGGCCTGCATGAGGTGAGGACAGAGCCCTTGTCCTCACTCTTTCCTTCTCTCCTCTCCCTGTTGCCATGCCCCGAGCTCCCCAGAAGTAACCCCAGCCTGACCTGGACTGAAACTTCCAGATCTCCAAAAACACTGTGAGCAGATGAATCTTCCTCCCCCTCAGTTGTGTGGTCAGTTGTCTTAGATGATAGCCGTGAGAGAGATTGTTGGCGGAGATAGGGAGGAAGTGGTGGTCGGCGCTGTGGGCCTACCCACACCTGGTGCTGGGGCTTGAATACGATTTGTCCCCGCTGAAACTCATGCTGATATTCAGTCCCTGTTAGGAGCAGTAGGAGGTGGAACCTTTAAGAGGTGCCTAGGACTCTGCCATCATAAGTGAGTTAACCCATGTGATTCACCAATTAGTGGATTGCTGGGTTAATGTGTTACCTCAAGGGCAGGTCTTCTTTGATGAAAGCCAGGGTGGCCAGGTCTCCTGTGCACCTGGCCTGTCATAATGTCATTCCTGGCACCACCTGGGACCCTGCCAGCCAGAAGGCCATCACTAGATGCAACCCCTTGACCTCAGACCAGCACCATGAGTCAAGGCAAACCTCTTTTCTTTATAAAGTACCCAGTCAGCCAGGCATGGTGGTGCATGCTGTAAGACTAGTACTTGGGAGACTGAGACAGGAGGATTACAGGTTCGTGGCCAGCCTCAGCTACTTGGTGAGGCTCTTCTCAGCTTAGTGAGACCCCGTTTCACAATAAAGAATAAAAAATAGGGCTGGGGGTGTAGCTTGGAGGTAGAATGCACCTGGGGGTTCAATCCCCAGTACCAAAAGAAAAAGAAAAAAATGTGAAAAAAACCAAAACAAAACAAAATAAAGTACCCAGTCTATGGTACTGTGTCATTAGCAGCAGCAAATGGACTGCAACACCGGCCTCTTCCCAGGTGCTTGAGCCCCGGGGACGGGCCATCAGGATTGAGTGGGCAGCTGTGGGTGCCAGCCGGTGAGGAGCGGTCTCATGCGTCCGCTCTTGGTCCTCACAGCTCTCCGAGAGATCCATTACACCACTGCTCAGCAGAAAGTGAGGCCTGTGTCTGGTGTCTGAAGACAACCTGCCATGCTGGTCACAGAGTGACAGAACCAAGATTCATGAGTCCCCCGCGCCTGCCCTGTTCGCCGCACCACCTGCTGCTGTGCAAAGTCACCTGGCCACGTTGAACCTGTCTTCTGGGTGCTGGGATACAGGATAGGACACAGGGCAGACCCAGCACACCTGAGACGGAGACACTGCGTCAACACTGCTAGCGGTAAAGGCAGGTGCCCTTGGGCGCTCATGTGACCTTGGGGGTTGGGGAGTGTGACCTGCTCCATCCAGGTCACTTGGCACACCCTGCTGTGCGCATGCGTGCTTGAGGTTGGTACTTGTGAGCGGAGACCAGGTGAAGGTGGGAAGGGAAGTAAGTCCTCAGGGGAGTGGCCCTCCCGCTTGGTTTAGGTAGACGTGATCTGAAGCAAGTTCTGCCTCAGATCTTAGGGCAGATCTGATTTTCACTGTCTGCCGACACATGCCTGCCCCAGCAAGTGGCCATGGATTGGGGGTGCATTTGGGACCTTGGGAAGGGGCGGAACGAGGCCTTAGTGCTGCCTGTGGGGGAGAGTTCGAGAACTACAGCAAGGGGGGGGTGGGTTGTACATCAACAGGCTCCCAGGTGTGGCAGACAGCAGGGGGGGAGACACCCCGCTTACTGAACAAACAGTGTGGTTCCTGGCTCCAGGAGCTCTGCAATGTGGGAGAAGTGAGACCCCGACCTCCGGAGTTCCTACCGTAGGGTTAGTCCGACAATTCTTAAAGAGGGACCCAGCTGCAGAGGACAGGGTGACCTGAGGGGATGTGACATTTGAACCCGGCCAGTGTGTGCACAGCATGAGGAGGCCCAGGGCAGGCCACCTCCCGCAGAGCCTGGGGTCAAAGGCCAAGGGCTTGAAGCAGCTCTGGGCACTGCCACCGCCTCACGCTTCCTGCACAACCACCTGGCGCCTGCTGTGGTCATCCTTTAGGCAAAGGCAGAGGGGACCAGGAGGAAGGCGTGGGCTTCCCAGCCTCTCAGGGATGGCCACTCACCACCTTTATCATGGGTTTTTTTGGTGGACAAGTTACATACATGTCTCATCCATTCAGAGCCTCGATGTTCTCATCTATAAAGTGGGAAGATGGCACTGAGGAACTGAGGAGTGTGATGTGACCCTTCACCCCGCACAACGCCCGGCACACAGAACCACTGTCACACCCATGCACGCTCATCACACGCGCCTTGGTCGGTGTTAAGCACACGTGCACGTCTCATGAATTTCTGCACAACTCACATCCCTGCAGCTGATGCACTTCTTGAACCGCAGATTCAATTAGAATTTTACGAAGGAAACAAACATTCATTAAAATCTGATCATTTCTTGTTTCCACTTAATGCTGTTTTTCCGAGCCATCTGGGAACAATTTATTGAAGCCATAATTGTGCATTAAATATTGGGATTTGTTCCAGACTCCGTCTATGAAGTAAACAGTACAGAGCTGCATTGCATAGTCAGCACACCGGGCAGCCTGCAGCTCCTCTGCCGGAGATCCTTCCTTGTCCCTGAAGCTCCTTCCGATCTTCCAGGACCCCATCCGGGAAGAGAGACGCCAGGTTTCAATAGACATATTGTGTAGGAGACAAACAGCACGTGTGCAGACATCTCTGTTCAGCCACCACAAGGGCCCTTCAGGGTGAGGTCTGCAGAGAAAGGTGTTCGGTCTTCTTCTGTGTCGAGGGTCCCCGGGACCCCTGTGAATGCTGCAGCTCCCCCAGGGGAAGGACAAGGTGTATGGTGGTCTGGGGTTTCATTTCAAGTCCTAGCACGGCTAGGGTTCTGGAGAGCAGATGCCACCTGCTGCCCTGTACCCTGAGCTGTGGGGAGAAGTGGAGGCGAGGGTTGTTGGGGTCTTAGCTGGGCCCGGCTAGACCTCACCTCAGGATGGTGCCTGGCAGAGTGCCAGGAGCAGCTGCAGGTGGTAACATCCTAGGGCTGTGCCACGCTAGAGCGCATGCGCCAGCACGCCAGAGCCCATGGCCTGAGAGTGCTCCCAGGTGAGAGCTGGATGCAGGCACCTCATGGCTCAAGCCCTGTTTGGCTTTAAGAGTCTCCACCTCTCGCCCTAGCGAGGAGAAGGAGGACGGACGGTTACGGAGAACGAGAGTGGGGTGAGAGAGACGATTGCGGCCAGAGAGACGGTTACTGTCAGGGTTAAGAGAACGATTACTGTCACTGTCACTGCTTGGGTAATGTCCTCGGTCCCAGAGAGAGATAGATAGATAGATAGATAGAGAGAGAGAGAGAGAGAGAGAGAGAGAGAGAGAGAGAGAGAGAGAGAGAGGTACAATAAAAGAAGCTTGAACCAGCAACGCGTGATTATCGTCTCCATTGGGTCCTCGAGGGTGAGGGTCCGGCGCGGGGGACGGTAGAAGGTGGGGTAGAAAATGGGCCGTTCTTTCGGTGCTTCGGTTTCTGGCTGGCCGCATTACTGCAGGCCTGCGCATGGGGCTCCCACACACAGAGCTGTCTTCTCAGCCCCGAGTGAAGGGAGAGTTGATGATGCTGAAAACTGGGGATAAAGAACAGGGAGAGTCTCAGGGACTTTGGAAAGAAGGGAGCGTGGAGACGGGATGGAACGCCTGCTGAGTCTCCTGTGTGGGATGTGGAAGGGGCAGGGAGTTAGAGATTGCTGAGCGCAGGTGACAGAGTGGACAGCCAGGTGGACACATGCAGGGGCTCTGCCCCCTCCGGCCCTGGGCTCGCTCCGGCTCTGCGTCTGGCGGTCCAGCGGCTCCTCTCCGAGCCCTGGTTTCTCTCCTTCCCCTTGGGTTTCTTCCCGCTCCTCCCCTCCCGCCCATCTGTCCTGGTGTCCACTGACTGTTGTCATCTGCAATGGTGAGTTCAGGGACAAAGGAGACGGACTCAAGGGGGTCGGCACTTGTCTCCTTTTCCCTGAGCAGTGCCTGGCGCGGCATGGCTGTCCTGTTGTCACCTTCCATCCGTGGCACTGTGACACGGGGACAAAGAAGTATGCAATTTGACGACTTTGGTATCCGTAGGTCAGCGTTCATGCACCTTCTCATTCGGAGTCACTTCCGTGGAGTCCCAGCCTGGGGGACTTGCAGGTCCATCCACCTGAGCCGGCCCCTTCTGCTCCTGTCCAGCCCTGAGAAACACTCAGAGTCGGGCGGGACAGGGGCAGCAACTGGCCAGGGAGCTGGTGGGAAGCTGGGTGCCCACACTCTGCAAATTCGGGCTGAGTGCAGGGGAGCCCTGATAACCCTCACCTGGCCGACCACGGCAGGCCTGGGCGTGGCTGCACTCGGAGCCCTGCCTGGCCTTCCTTCCCTCGCACTGCGTGGACAGGCTCCTTAGAGCCGCCAGAATTCAGAAGGGCAGAAATGGGGGTGGTGCATGCCTATAATCTCATACTTGGGAGGCTGAGACAGGAGAATGCAGGTTCAAGGGCAGCCTTGGCAAGTAGTGAGACTCTCATCAACCTAGTGAGACCCTGTTTCTAATAATAATAATAATAATAATAATAATAATAATAATAATAATAATAATAATAAATGGGGCTGGAGGTATAGCTCAGAGGTAGAATGCCCCTGGGTTCAATCCCTAGTAACACACACACACACACACGAGAGAGAGAGAGAGAGAGAGAGAGAGAGAGAGAGAGAGAGAGAGAGAGAGAATAAATGGAAGAGGACGGCAGAGTGGCCAAGGATGAAATCCCGGCTCGTCTGTCTCCAGCACTGGGTGAATGCCACATTCATGGTGTGCTGTAACTATAGCAAGAGCGGTGTCCTTCACAGCAAACTGGGCATGGAATTCACATTTTAAAAAGTAAGAGGAGAGGGTCTCAGCTTTGCTAAATAGATGTATTCATATACACACATAGGTAGGTGTATGTATGTATACGTGTGATATTTGTGCATGGAACGCCCCAGAAAGAAATAAGATGACACAAAGGAACAAGTTATTATACTCTGTGGCAGTTTTTTCCCTTTATTTCACACTTCCAGAATTTTCTACAATAATAAAAAAGAAGCATGTGTTATGTTCACACAAACTACGGGGAAGAGGATATGGTGGGGCCATGTTTGAGGGTGGTGGGGTGGTGCGGCCAAGCTCAGGGGTCAGTCCTTGAGACCGAATCCTACCTTACTCACTGAGCGTGTCCACCTGTGCAGACATTTAATTTCCCAGGGCCTCCGTTTCCCTACCCAAAAGTGACTTAAAATAGCTCCTGCTCAAAAACACTGCTTTAACGATTTAAAAGTTAAATTTTATACTTATGAAATATATAATTACACATTAAACATTGTCTACTAAAGTATTAGTATTTCATTAGATGTTAATCATTAAGTGTTCAACTACTGACCCAGCACATCGAAATAGGTGAAGCGTTAATGGAGGAGAACAGGGATTAAGGGCCAACTCGTCCCCCTTTCTTTTCTTTACCGAGCACGGGTGAGGTGGTTGTGTAAGGGAGGTAGTCACTTGCGAGTGTGTAGCCCTGTGTCAGAGCTGTGCGGTCCGGGAGGCCAGGCACAGCCGTCCGTAGCTGTCGTCTGCGCCAGGGAAGGCCAGCTGGGGCTCTCCGGGTCATCTGAGGCTGCTGGCTTGGCCGTCCTGTCCCAGCTCGCATCCCCAGGGCACTGTCCCATGAAATCATGGGGCTTGGGGCCAGCTCTCCTATCCCAGGTTGACTTTCTGGCTTCTCACTCTTAGCCTGGCTAAATGTGGGAGAGGATAAGTCCCTGGGTGTCCTCCGGGCCTGCCTGCACACCCCCCCCCCACCGTGCCAGAGTTACACGGCTTCCCAAGCCCAGGGCATGTGGACCCAGGGTGGGATGATTCAGTACTCTCCCTCCAAAAAAAGAAAACTAGAATGCCCAGTTGAATTTGAATTTCAGAGAAACAACCTTTTTTTAGAATGAGGGACATACTTTTTTAGTATAAGAGACATACTTATATTTAAACAGTACTAGTTGTTTCTCTGAAATTCTATTTTAACTGGATGGCTCCTGTTTTCTTGGGCGTTCCTACACACACCACAATTCATTGCGCTGCAAGAGATGTGTTTACTTAGCAACACACCGGGCATGAGGTTCGAAAGGGAAGGGGGAGCCTTCACCTTGGAGAGAGGTTCATATTTAATTTAAGACATGGCATGGCAAACTCCAACCCATGGTCCCAATCTGGCCCACTGCTTGTTTTTATCAATAAAGTTTTATTAGAATGCTGCCATGCCCATGCATTTACAAAGTGTCTATGGCAGCTTTATTGTTACAGCGTCAGAAGTGGGTAGTTGAAAGTCATGAGGCCTGTCGAATTCAATATCTGGCCCTTTACAGAAAACGGAAGCTGAGCCCTGATTTAGAGCATCAATGGGCGGGAAGGAGGGACAGCTAGCCAGAGCCAGTCCTGTTCAGAGTAAGGATGCTCAGCCTCACGCCTCCACTGTCTTTCCTTGCATCAGACCCTAAGAAACAAGGAGAATCTAATCTGAGCAGCCCGGGGCCAGTCAGGGCAGCTGACATAGAAGGGGGTGGATTCGGCAAATGACTCAACTCGGGACAGTCATGCACCTGGCGAGTGATCTCGAAGGTCCTCAGAGTCCAAACCCCGGGCAAACTTACTTGGTACTTTGCTCCCCTAAGACAGGTGTCACAGGGAAGGAACTCTCGGCGTGAGGCAAGGTCCCAGCAAGGAATTCAGCTGGAATTCAGCCCAATCTCAGGAGAAAGAGCAGCAGCCCGTGTAGGATGGACCATCGCCAAGTGTCCTTGCCCAGGAAAGACTCCACAGGGTCAATCTGCAGGAGCCAGACACTAGGACGAAGGGTGTGAGTGTCTGGGGCCAAGGCACGTGGCTGTTTAATGACCACCCCCGGCAGGGGCTGATCTGTTTTTCCTTAACCTGAGGGTCATGGGGATTGTCTTTCGTTCTTCTCTGAGCAAAGTGCAAAATAGATCTGGACTGGTGGCAGGGCTGGTGCTGCGTCCGGCTCCACTGTCCTCCCAGGAGGCGCTCTGCTTAGGAGAGCAGCTCGGCCATGCCAGGGCCCCCTGCTGTGGACTCTCTGCGGAGGGGGCTCCTGCCCCTCCCTAGGAAGCTTAGTCCTGGGAGATGTGCCCTGAGAGGGAAAGGGGCAAGGGATTAAAAAGACAGTGAGAGCCGGGCGTGGTGGCGCACGCTTGTAATCGCAGTACTTGGGAGGCTGAGATGGGAGGACCAAAGTTCACGGCCAGCCTCAGCTACTTAGTGAGGCACTCCGCAACTTAGTGAGACCCTGTTTCAAAATAAAGAATAAAAAATAGGGCTGAGGGTGTAGCTCAAAGGTAGAATACCCCTGAGTTCAATCCCCAGTACCACACAAAAAGAAATAATAATAAATAAATATAAATAAATAAAAAGACGGTGCGAAGAAGCAAATGACATTAGAAGAAAAAGGACAATGCAGGAAGGCCAATTCCCTGCCACCAGTGCACAGATGTCTTATTTGAGAGTAGGTGACTCACAGTAGCCACGTCCTGGAGGTGGCCCAGCCTCCCTCCTGGAATCTGCACGTGTAAGCCAGAGTTCCTGGCAGGGAACCTCTCACCTCCAGGTTGCTTCCGGCAGGTTCTGCGTGAGCCCGGAGGCTCAGCGGCCCCTTCCCCTGTGGCTCGCCTCTTCAGGTTCCTTCTGCAGCATCTGTGGAAGCTGACGCCTGCGCTCTTGCTCACACACCCGCAGGTCACTTACGCTTGTCAAGCACGCATTAATACCTGCTGTGTTTCGGATGGTTAGATGTAGCCTACTTCTCAGGACTCAGTGGTTTCCAAAAAAATGTAAGCAGCAAACCAAAATCTTCCTCAGAATCCCAGTAGGTGAAACAGATAAGAGATAGGTGATAACCTTCAGGCAGACATAACTTTTAGTATAAGAATGTATTTATGCACGTATGTATGTTATGTATGCATTGTGTATACATGTATTTGTGTTATGCGTGCATGTATGTATGCATGTATGTATGACTTATGTTACACGTGTATTCGCATTGTGCTTGTGTGTACATATGCACGTATGCATGCATACATGCTATGTACTGTGTGTATACATGTGTGTATGTCACGTGTGTGTATGCGTGTTATGCATGCATCTGTGTATACATGTATGTAGGTATGCGTGCACACATGTAATCAAAACTCTTTCTAGTTTGCAGAACTCTGAGACTCATGGAAACAGCTGGAAATCTGTAAAAGAAATGGGGACCCCCCTCTCTATCTTCCCTGCACCCCCTCCAGCTCATCCCTGCACCCCATGTTGGAGGAGGGTGTCCAGCTTATTTCAGCTTAATTCTCAGCACTGAGCCCTGGACACACAGTGCTTCTTAATGAAGACTTGGTTGGTCTTTTAGCAGTACTCAGTTGAATTTCCCAGCAGCCACCGGTACGACAGTGGATTGCTGGGTTCCTGTCTCTGCCTGCTCACTCCCTCTGGCTCCTGGGACACCCCTCCCCCCGGCATCCAAGAAATCAACCTGGGTTCAGAGTCTGGCAGCGTGAACAGCAGCACCAAGAGCAACGCAGGGAGGCTGCAGGCCCCTCTCACGACGTGTGGTTCTTTCCTGAAATCAAGAATAGCACCAGGCCTTGGGGATGGAGGCCCTCTCGTGGGTCCCAGGTGGGTCTACTCTGACTGCACATTAAGCCTGCACTCGCCCCTGGCCCTGCGTCTGTAGGTAGGGCATTGGTGCCAACTCCGCTGTGTCTTCCTGCTGTCCACGAGAGGGAGGGCTCTCTGGTTCTCCCGGAATCTCACTCCCCCTCCACCTCACCATCCTTTCTTCCTCTCCATCGCTTCTCTCACATCTCGGCTTTGAACCTTTTCTGGAGATGTCCCTTGAACCCTCTGTCACCTGCACCGGCCCTTCTCAGGTCCGGTGTTCTAGCGACACCTGGCAAGTTGGATCTGCACATCCTGGTAGAGTCCAGGTGACCGTGCCTGAGCTCTGGACACTGGGCTCAGGCCACGCCGGCCTTGTCAACCCGGGCGATCTGTGCAGGTTCACCTCACAGGGACTCTGAGCCAGCGACAGCGTGCAGTCAGCTACTCTGCGCTTTCTCACACACGTGTTCTTGTCAGTCCTATCTTTTTCACTCTGCACATGTTTAGATGTATTTTCAGACCCACATGCATATTTTTAACTGATCACTATGGAATTTCTTACTCTTTTTGTTCTTGTAGTTTCTCTTGGTGACCCTACTGAGTTAAGCAGTATCTTCCCCCAAACACATGTCCAAGTCCTAATCCCCATACCTGTGACTGCGCCTGTCTTTGGAAATGGGGTCTTTGCAAATGTGATCAGTTTAAGATAAGTCCTACTGAGGTAGGGTGGGCGCCAATACGATGGCTGGTGTCCTTATAAGAAGGAAATTTGAACACAGTGTCACACAGGAAGAATGCCACAAGTGAACAGAAGCAGAAGTGGGGTGCCAAGTAATAAAAGCGCTTCCAGTTTTGATCAACCCAGAAGTGGTACAAAGTGACCCTTCATTGTGTGACCAGCCAATTCCAGAAGCTGGAGGAGGGGAGGCATCCTCCCGGGAGCCTGAGGGAGCACGCTCCTGCAGAACCTTGACCTCAGACTTCTGGCCTCCAGAACTGTGGATGGTAAATTCTGCTCTTCAAAGTTACTCTTCGTGGTGCTTTATTGTGGCAGCCAAGGAAACTAGGACAATCGTGTATTATGTTAGCTTTTCCGCTCAATTTTGTGTCATCCATGAGTTTCAGGAATTGATGTTGTTTTGCATGGAGGTCTCTAAGTTGATCACACTGGGAGCCCTTCTTCTGTCCAGGCTGGGACACTGGAGTGTGTCTGATGTCCCCACACAGAGACCCGCAGCTTTGTCTGCTCTGCATTAGGGAGATGAAGCCCTCCTGCTGTGCCAGTCACCTGTCACCCTTTCCTGAGAATGACGTCGAACACTCACAACGGCCAGATGATCGGGCACGCAGAGGTCATGCTCTTTCCCAAGCCCTGTTGTGTGAATGACACTGTAGAAATCACAGGGAAAGGGAAGAATACTCTAAAATGTATTGTGAAATAAACAAACCAAAAAACCGGTTCTTTATAAAGCATGGTATTTGAAACAAAACATGTTAGTACAATCATTCCATGTGAAGCTTACAAAATCAGTGCATCAATACTTTTCAAGCAATAGAACTATATTATATGTAGTATATGATACAATCGTATTACATAGGCAGAAGAGAACAGATGGACTGAGAACCAAGCACATCAAGTATGGGCTTTCAAAAGGATTGTGAACTTTGTCTTTAGTTTCTGTTACTGGCATTTAATATAGTGTTAAAGTATGTTTCATGAATACATGCTCCTACTAGTTTTTTTTTTTTTTTTTTTTTTTTTTTTTTTTTTTTGGCGGTACTGGGGATTGAACTCAGTGGCATTCTACCTCTGAGCTATACCCCCAGCCCTATTTTTTTATTCTTTATTTTGAAACCGAGTCTCACTAAGTTGCGGAGTGCCTCACTAGGTAGCTGAGGCTGGCCGCAAACCCGGATCCTCCGGTCTCAGCCTCCCGAATGCTGGGATTACAAGCGTGCGCCACTACGCCCGGCTTACTAGATATTTTTTAAAATACAGTTTCTGAGCCAGGCGTGGTGGCGCACGCTTGTAATTCCAGTACTTGGGAGGCTGAGACTGGAGGATCCAGGTTCACAGCCAGCCTCAGTTACTTAGTAAAGCCCTCTGCAACTTAGTGAGATCCTGTTTCAAAAATAAAAGAACAAAAAAATAGGCCTGGGTGTGTAGCTCAGAGGTAGAATGCCCCTGGGTTCCATCTCCACCACCACAAAAAGAAGGAAAAAAATGGTTTCTGTAGTCAGATGAATTTGGGAAGCATCACATATTATATTCTCCTCCTAGAGATTCATAATTCACATCGCAGCATTAAAAACTACTAAAAAAAAAAAAGGCTGCAGTAAATACGCCTATTTGAACTGTGTTTAATCAGTGATTTATAAGCTCGCTTGCGCTCAGGGCTCTTTGTTATTTAATACCTATTACAGTTCTACAGAATTACTACTCTGAGGGGTAGTCCTTGGGAAACGCTGGGGTACAGTTTTCTCATGGATGAGGACCATTTCTTTGTCTCCAGGCTCCGCCCTGTGCTCAGCGCACACTCATTTGCAGGAGTCCTTGGTCACCCCGGTGTGCACCCGGGCGGCAGGCGACCCTGCCTTTGTGACTTCTGTCACCAGCAGATTAACTGAGCGGAGGCCAGCGATAATTGGGAAAGAATTCCATCAGTGCCGATGGGTTTTAGAAGAGGAAATAAGATAGACTGTGCAGTGTAAGTTGACATTAGAATCTCCAAAGTTTGAATCACTCGTGCAAAATAATTCAATGGGCGACGTCTGCCAATTTTCACTGGGGTGGGCTGAAAAAGAACAGGTGAGTGTGTCCCGCCTTCCCCTCCTGGGTGCTCACCTTAGGATGGAGGGAAACCTCGCTCTGTCCCTGGCTCCTTCATCCGGCATCTCTCAGACCACATCTGTCGCGGATGAAGCTGTGTGCTGATTTCACTGCGGCCGGATCCCTCGCGGGTGGGGTGGAGGGGCCGCCCACAGAGCTGGCGTGTGTGCTCCTGTATCCTTGGTGTGCTGGTGAGAGGTAGCATCAGTGTTCACTGAGCCTTTGGACAAAAGGTTTCCAAAGCAGGCAGGCTTGCAGGGTGAGCTGGAATCCCAGGAAAGAAAACGAAGTAGGGTCAGAAATGAGGTGTAAGGGAAATGGCTGGCGATGCGTTCTCATGGTGCAGAGGCACAGTGGGTGTCTGGTGTGTTGAGTCTGGAAGGAAATCGAAGGACAGTGGGCAATGATGCCCACCCCAGGGACTGAACCCACCTTCTTCCTCCTACGGGAGCCTCTCAACTTAGGTACTTTCAAACATCACTCAGAACTATGTGCCAGGTGGTAACGAGTGTTGGCGAAGACGCTGGGAAATTGGAGCCCTGCTCATACACTGCTGGTGGGAGTGTGAAATGGTACAGCCACTTTGGAAACCAGGCTGTCAGTTTGTCTAATGATTGACACAGCATGACCACATGACCCATGACCCAGCAGCTTCACTTCTGCCACACACTCAAGAGGAATGAAAAGGTGGAGCCCCACAAAACTTGTACATAAATTGTACAGCATCCTTATTCATAATGGCCAAAAGGTGGAAAAAATCCAAATGTCCACCAATGAATGGATAAGAAAGACATGGCATGTTTATGCAATAGGATACTATTCAGCCATAAAAAGAGATGAAGTCCTCATACGTACCACAATGTGGATGAACCTTGAAAACATGTTAGGGAAATGAAAGACAGTCACTAAACCAAACATATTCTATGATTCCATTCATATGAAATGTTCCCAATAGATGAATCTCTAAAGAAAGTAGGTAGGCGCTTGCTTAGGAGGATAGGGTCCAAGATTTCTTTTTGAGGCAGTGAAAAAATGTTCTAAAATTATGCAGCGATGGTTGCGGCTCTCTGTAAATATATCAGAAAGTGACTGAACTGTACACTTTAACAAAGTGAACAGTTGGTATGTGAATCTCAGTAAACATTTTCTTAAATAATTCTTTTTTAAAACATTTGGTATACTGTAATTATGCATGATATTGGGGTTAGAGTTACAGAAAAATACATGCACACATACAATTTCATATACATTTGTAGCATGATTTCAACTGCTACACTCTTTATGTCTGTGCCCTTCCTAAACCCCCTCAGTCACTCCACGGGAGTCTGCTCTTCTACCTGATGTTACTCCCGTTTCCAACTATCTCTCTTCCACATATAAGAGAAAACATGCAATTTCCAATAGCCAAACTATGGAACCAGCCGAGGTGCCCATCAACAGATGAATGGATCCCAAAACTTTGGCATATGAACCCAGCAGCTTCCCTTCTGCCACACACTCAAGAGGAATGAAAACGTAGAGCCCCACAAAACTTGTACATAAATTGTACAGCATCCTTATTCACAATGGAATTCACAATGGAATTTTACTTATCCATAAAGAAGAACAAAATCTAGTTTTGCCATCTGCAGGAAAATAGATTGAGAATAGTATACTGAGATCAGCCAGTCTCAAAAAATGAGTGGATGTGAGCCGGGCGTGGTGGCGCACGCTTGTAATCCCAGCATTTGGGAGGCTGAGGCTGGAGGATCCAGGTTCACAGCCAGCCTCAGCTACCTAGTGAGGCACTCCGCAACTTAGTGAGACTCAGTTTCAAAATGAAGAATAAAAAATAGGGTTGGGGGTGTAGCTTGGAGGTAGAATGCCCCTGAGTTCAATCCCCAGTACTGCAAAAAGAAAAAAACAAAAAATGAGTGGATGTATGTTTTCTCTTAGATGTGTGTCGTAGTTAGATACAGAACGGCCCCTTGACAAGCTTATAAATTGATGTTTGGAGTTGACGTCATTGAGTCATGAAGGTTGTAAAACCAGCAGTGGAGAGATCCATTGTCCTGGATTTATCTGTGTGTGTCTGAGAAGGTGGGTTCCTGGGGTGCAGCCTTGGGGATCATATATATGGCTCCTCCGTCCCCTGATCTCTCCTGGCTTCTGGTCAACATGATGTGAGCGCGAAGCCTTGTGCTCTCCCTCTCTCTGCTTCCCGTTGCTGCCGTGCCCTGCAAACTCTGGTACCCAGACTCGCATGGACAGAACCCCATAACTGTGAGCAAATAAATCTTCCTTCTTCTAAGTGATGCGGTCAAGTATCTCAGGTTATAGATGTGAAAATGTTGACTAATACAATGTGGATGATTTCTTAAAAATCCACACGTATCTACCTCATGTCCTCTAAATGTGTTAGCCCAGAGGAGCCAACGATCACATACTTTCACGGTATTTATCTGCTCAGAATGAGGGATACAGATGTGTGGGCCCAGCAGAGGTGAGGGTGCGGTTCTGAGCTCCAGCATGCGCTTTCGGTGGGACAGTATGGTAACGGTGATGTCTGGAAACAGGAGAGGTGGAACGCAGCGAGCTCATCGCAGCCCAGGCAGAGTGGTGGGGGGACGCTGGGCTCTGGAGCCATGCCAAAGCTCTGTGATAGACAGAGCAGGTCTTGGACATGCCTAGGCTGGGCTCTGCTTTCAAGAACGAGGTTGGAGGCCGGGCATGGTGGCGCATGCTTTGTCATCCCAGTACTTGGGAGGCTGAGACAGGAGGATCCGGTTTCCCAGCCAGCCTCAGCTACTTAGTGAGGCCTTTGGCAACTTAGTGAGATTCTGTTTCAAAATAAAGAATAAAAAATAGGGCTGGGGGGTGTAGCTTGGAGGTAGAGTGCCCCTGGGTAATATCTCCAATACACACACACACACACACACACACACACACACACACACACACAAATACACACACACACAAATGAGGTTGGAGCCCAGCACTGTGGGGTACATCTGTAATCCCAGTACTTGGGAAGCTAATACAGGAGAATCACAGAATCGTGGATAACCTCAGCAATGTAGCAAGACCCTCAGCAACTTAGCGAGACCCTGTTTAAAGAAAAAAAGGAGTGGGGGATGCATCTCACAGGTAGAATGCTCCTGGGTTCAATCTCTAGGACCCTCCAAAAATAAAAAATGAATGACTAAAAGAATGAGGTTGAAGTGCATGCTCTTCTTCTCACACCTGGTCCCGAGGGCTGAGAATTCTGGGGGACGGCCCCTCGGTCTTCGGCCGTACCTCTGTGAGGAGGAGGACTTGCAGGAGGCTGAGCTTTTCCTCTAAGACAGCAGCACAGTCGTGCCCTTGGCGTGGTCCGTCTCCGAGCCAGAAGTTCTTCCTGTCTGTGAAGACCCAGCCTTACTCCTCCCCACAACTTTCCTGATGTCTTCTGTCCTGGGGGCGGAGGGGGGGGGTGGAGTATCTCCCTCGCCCCTCCCTGCCGATTTTCATGAGAGTGAATGTGTTTTATTTCCTCTCCAAGAGCCCATGTGCCCTCCTCGGGGCCCTTCCCTTTTGGGGGTTCCCTAGATCACGGGGTACAGGGTGAAGGGAAGCACCACGGTAAATACTTGCAGAGGCTGTTCTTGATTTGTATGTATTTATTTATTTATTTATTTATTTATTTATTTATTTATTTATTGGTGCTGGGGATTGAACCCAGGGACATTCTACCTCCAAGCTACAGCCTCAGCCCTATTTTTTTATTCTTTATTTTGAAACAGGGTCTCACTAAGTTGTGAAGGGCCTCACTAAGTAGCTGAAGCTGGCTTTGAACCTGTGATCTTCCTGTCTCAGCCTCCCAAGTACTGGGATTACAAGCGTGCACCACCACGCCTGGTTATTTTTCCTTTTAAACTGTATTTTGTGTTTTTCTTTTTTTTTTTTTGCCATTCTAATTTTTAATTAAAAAATTTCAGACGCTGCATGCATTTGAAGACAGGGCCAATTCCCACACTGTATTAGAAAATATGTGAGCGTTCCTCCTCCTCCCCGCTCCACCAAATGTTAGCTCTTGTGTTTCTTGCCTGGTTAAATTTCCTGTTCGTTTGTTTGTTTATTTGTTTGTTTTTCCGGCCAACTTTCTGTCATTTCGAATTCCGAGCTATTGGTATAGCTAATGGAGTCATGATGTACTGCTCCTTGAGTACAGAGATGTCGCCAATGACTGCGTGCCAGTAGGGCATGCTCCCGGAGCAGCTTCTGTGGCTAGAAGGGTATTTACACAAAGTACCCGTATGTGTGCAGACCATCAGGTAAGAAGGTGGGAGTGGATTAATCAGTGGAAGGGAGGTCACACACCTCCTTTCCCTGGGAAGTCATCTTACCTAGAAAGGACAGGTGGACACTGGCGGATGACTTCCCGGGTGTGACCCCCAGCTCAGCGGCTGCACTGCTGTCACTCCCGGTCAAAGGATGGGCCGCCTGGGAGAGCTCATGCCTTCATCTGTAATATCAGCATAATAACCACATTCAGCTCCTGAGCTTCCTGCAGGAATCTCCGGAGATCATTAACACCATGTGCGGTATATTAATACGTGCTCAAACACAATAGATTTTTTTAAATATAACTGTTATTTATAACTGAGTGAGGAATTGTCCAGAGAAGTTGGAGGGGATCACCTGAGCCTCACACAGACAGTGAGATCATGAGAAATGAGGTCTCTCTGGTTCTCAGGCGGAGCCTCTCCGTTCTAATACGGGCTTCTCTCCGGGTCAAGAAAACCCAGTGGCCAAGAACCAAAGAAAACAAACAGAGATCCAAGCAGCTCATCGCTGTAATAATAAGGATGCACCCGCGTGTCCAGGGCCTGCAGTCGGTGTCTTCATTTGTCCAATAAATGTTCCTCGAGTGCTACCAGATGCCCAGCACCCTCCTAGGTTCTGGGAATACTGCAACGGGGGAAAAAAAAACCCTGAAGCCATACAAAATTCCTTTCTCCATGAGTTTCAGTGGAAGGGTGGGGAAAGAAAGCAGACACGCAAAATATGTAAAATGTTGAATCGTGCTCAGTGCTCAGGAAAAGAATAAAGCGGGACGAATGTCAGTGCGTGTGTGCGTGTGTGCGTCCCGGCGCTGGGGAAGGCGTGATTTTAACAACGGAGCCACAGAGGGGCCAACGATGGAGCAAGCCCCGGGAAGAGGTGCCGGAAGAGCATTCCAGGTGGCGGGAGCAGCAGATGTGGTGGGGAGCGGGTAAGTCGGGGTGACTGGAGAGGAGCAAAGATTGGAGGGGAGGGCTAGCCGGAGGGGGAAGCCGTGGTGGTGAGAGGGGCTGTGGTTTGGGGAGGGACTCTGGCTTTTGTCGCACCTGAGGAGGGGCACTCTTGGAAGGTTTCAGCTTCAGCAGGTTGGACCTCTAATGTTATTGTTAATAGTATTTCCATTCTTCATCAGGCCCATGACTTGCATGACTATTTTCTTTTTTGCCTTCTTTACAAAGTCACTTGAGATAAGGCAGGTATTTGGGAACCACAGGCCACAGCAGGTCCTTAGGGAAAGACATCAAATCCCCATCACCAGAATCACAAACCTGAGTGTTTCACCCCAACTCCCCACCTCCCCTCTCCCTCCCCTCCTGGTCCCTGGATGCCTGGAGGGGTCTGTGAGAGGAGGGAGGACTTCAAGAGCTGGATGCTCCTGTGAGCTGGCAGAGGAGGGGGGGCCAGGTCTGGGGTGGCCTGTTCCCCAGGACGCCCCTTGCACCCTCATTTCAAGGCGCCTTCTCTTCGGTTGCCTGCTTTTCCTCATGTGTGTGTAATCCGCGGAGCCTCTGGGTTGCCTCAGCCCTGGGCCAGGGAGCTGGGCTATCTGCCCCACTGGGGCCATTTGGCTGCATGAAGTGGGGGCTCCATCCCCCACCCCCATCACCTTACACTGCACTGCTTGCCCGCCTTCAACAAGTGCAAGCGGCACGTTAAGTTCTGTGTCGACTGCATGACTATTTCTTCTTGTAATCCTAATGAGTTTTACTTTATGCAACTCAATGCTATATCATGAAGCAATTACCCGTTGTCTTCAACATGGATTGTATATTTAAATAGTAGGAAATGGCCAGGTAATGCTTCACGTGCAACTCTATTGCCAGCCCTCCCTTCGTTTTGCTTGAAGGACGGACACATGCTTTTGTTTTTTCACTTTTCTCAGACCTTTGTGTAAGGAGTCTCCCGGAGGTGGCATTGGTCGAATTCACTGTACAATCAAAGGTCTGCTCTGAGACCCTTTTCCTCCGGGTCCAGAGGGGAAAGCGCGTAAGGCACCACCTTGGTGGGTGTTTTAAGTAAGTTTTCTTTCTCCCCCTTCCTCTGCTTCCCTACCAACGGGCCCCCATGCGTTGCTTCATGGAATGTCAGTACAAATTATATTAGGAGCAAATTCCATTTTCCTCCTGAATGTCCTTTGGTCAAGATTCCAGAACAGCCCATCTCCAGGACATTCCATGATCTGCTGAGAATGCAAACATTTTGGTGCAATTTGCTGACAGCAATATTTTCAGGGTAAGAAGATTTCGTGTCTCAGAGCATCCGTGCCCCTCCCGGGACTGGTCTTGCACCTGCAGGAGAAGACGTGTTCCTGTCTTTGAGTAGGCGCCCCAGTCAGCTTGCGGTGCAAAAGCCCACCTTCCTCCCAGACCTGAGAGCCACGGGGAGGGTGCAGAACCGATGGGAAACATACAGAGCCCCGGCCATGGGCCACGGGGAGCGACTCTGCTGGCCCCCAGCCCACGCCCCTGGCTCCGGAGGCTGTGGGAGCAATTCTGGTCCGTTTTTGTCTCCCGTGTGTTCTTGGCTCAAAGAATAAATGTGACCTTGGTTATCTGTTGGGCTAAAGTGAGAGGACAGGATCAAGGGAGACGGACCTAGAGAAGGAAGAGTGCTACAGATGCCTCATTCAGGTTAGCAGAAAATACATGCCCTGCAGGAATGAGGAGCCCCCTTTTATTTACTAGGCTCTTTCGCAAGACATTACTGTTAATGGCTACTTTGATAGATACATGATCTGTTTGCAGAAAATGATGGTTGCCATACAGAGCCTGTGCCACCGAAGCTTAACACAGCAACATAACTCAGGAGCCAGAACCCAGAAAGAGGAAGAAGAAAAACATATGTACCGGAATGGGCCATACGTTCGGAATGAACATTAAATTTGACTCTGAACATTCCAGAAGATGGAGAAAAAAAAAAAAGGGGAAAAATTATATGTCACTGTTTTCATGATCAGAAAATAGGAAGTATTTAAGTTCCTTAGGATTGACTACATGTTTTCTGACTATAAATTATTAAGATAAAAGCCGGGCGTGGTGGCACACGCTTGTAATCCCAGCATTTGGGAGGCTGAGACCAGAGGATCTGTGTTCGAGGCCAGCCTCAACTACCTAGTGAGGCACTCCGCAACTTAGTGAGACTCGGCTTCAAAATAAAGAATAAAAAATAGGGCTGGGGTATAGCTCAGAGGTAGAATGCCCCTGAGTTCAATCCCCAGTACCGCAAAAAAAAAAAAAAAAAAAAAGGGAA
>PVLC010012726.1:0-43308 GCA_004027655.1 Graphiurus murinus
AAAATAAAATAAAGTGTCATAAATAGGTAAGTTATCTTACAGAGGACTAGTAATGACAAGATGGAGTAGATAAATCTGAAATGAGCCCCAGAGGATGGACAGAACACCTGCAGGTGGGGAATCTTGAAATGGTGTTTAAGGCTGAGGGAAAAAGAACTGTGGTTGTAAAGTTGAGAATGTTGAGGATAACAGGCAGTTTAGTTAACCATGCCCCATACTGATGGCTTTATTTATGTAGCAGATGAGAAATATAACAAGGCAGACTAGAAATTTGAGTGTCAGGGACAGAAGGAACAAGAAAATGAAGAGCAAGAGGAGGAGGAGAAGGAAGGGGAGGAGGAATTCTTCTTTGTTTACATCATCATCAACATAATGAGTAACTGAAGATTTTTTTTCTTTTTTTTTTTTGCAGTACTAGGGATTGAACTCAGGGGCATTCTACCTCCGAGCTATACCCCCAGCCCTATTTTTATTCTTTATTTTGAAACCGAGTCTCACTCAGTTGCGGAGTGCCTCACTAGGTAGCTGAGGCTGGCCGCAAACCCGGATCCTCTGGTCTCAGCTTCCCAAGTACTGGGATTACAAGCATGCACCACCACGCCTGGCTTAACTGAAGATTTTTTAAGCTGGGAAAAGACATGATTGGAGCTGTGCTTTAGACAGCTGTATGCAAAGATTATATTTGATGGAATGAGAAATTTAATTAGGGATATTTAATTTTAAATTTTATTTATTTATCTATTTATTTGTTATGGTATTAGGGATTGAACCCAGGGGCATTCTACCTCTGAGCTACACTCCCAGTCCTTTTTATTTTTTGTTTTGAAACAGGGTCATGCTAAGTTGCTGAGGCTATCCCCAAACCTGTGATCCTCTGTGTCATCTCTCAAGTACTGGTATTATAGGCATCCCAGCTAGGGATATTTTTTAATTCTCAATTTTGTCAGGTTAAAAGAAGTAATAGCATGGCCATACTGGTGATCTGGGTAGTGGGAATGAGGAAGGGGTGTTCATTTGGGAAACATTTCCATCTGACTGGATGTCAGGGACAGTGTAGTGAGAAAGGTATTGGGTAAAATGCGGGGTCTAAGGGACAGAGACAGTGGAGCTGATGTTTGTACTCAACAGACGTGCTTTGAGTGCTTACTGCACACTTGGCACGCTCAGTGACCACACAAGAGAAGTTCAACTAGAAACACAGGAGCCTGGACAGAGATTTAATTTAGTGAGGGATGATGATGACTTGAGTTTGGGACACAAGTTTAAGGGACAATCAAAACACTCAAATGGAGAAATAAGGAAGGTAGCCAGAAATAGAGCTTTAAACTCCAGAGGAAAGACAAAATAAGCAGAGACATTTAGACACATAACTGAGGTAAGGATTTTTTTTAAATTAAAGAGTAATATGCGCTCATTGTGATAATTTAAACACATGCTTCAAAAGTATATAACTTGGAAAATTTCCTTCTTTACTCTCCACTTAATTTAATTTTGATCATGAAGAAACTGAAGAATCATTCCTTTTAATTTGTGTTTCTTCTTATAAGACTTTCATGGGATTT
Source organism: Graphiurus murinus (assembly GCA_004027655.1). NCBI lineage: Eukaryota > Metazoa > Chordata > Mammalia > Rodentia > Gliridae > Graphiurus > Graphiurus murinus. The sequence continues at coordinate 1,563 of PVLC010012726.1, forward strand.
ATTTTTCGGGGACAACGGTAGCTACATTCATTGCAAGTGAACTTATGTTCTCCCAGCCTTCAATCTGTGAAGAGAAGGTGAAGGCTAAACCTCAGAAAGGAGGTCCAGGCTCTGACACTGTGCATAAAGCCAGTCAAATCTTATCATTTTCCAAACATTTTTACTGAATAAATATATTTTAAAATGCATCTACAAAGCTGGCATAATCCCTCTAAATCTTTTTTTTCTTCTCTTTTTGCAATTGGCAAGTTTTACACACCATTGGTTCTAGTTATACCTTTCAGAGGTCACATCCAGTACTGCTGTTCTGTTCTTTTTCTTTGGGGAGGTACCTGACGTGTCTCCCAGAGCTTGAAGTTGGACCCTGAGGAAAGACACGTTTCAGAGGATGGATCCCTGCTCTGTCTCTCTGTAAGGAAGCTTCTTCATGTCCTTCATGTAGTCAAAACAAAATAAATGCACCTCCATCCCGCCTAGGAGCCAGGCGAACCCAACTGCTCAGAATAGAGCTTCACACTCAGAAGATCTGAGCTAGGATCTGATGCCCGAAACGCTCGTGCAGTCCAAGCATTTCATTTTACTTCATCATCTAGCATTCTGCATATTTACCTAAAGTTAAATAGAAATTAGTACTTAGGTTTGGTTGAGTTTTGTTTTGCCTTTGTTAAATTGGGTTGTTGCAGATGTGAGGTGTCAGAGGGCATGGTTGGCTTCTCTGATGTTGATTTACTGAACAGGGACAGCAAACAGTCACATGAGAGTCAGAATGGTCCCCAGCAGGCTCTGTGAGTGTTTATTTAGTGCTACACATATCCCATGGTAGTCTTCATTTGTTCAATCATTCACTCGCTCAGTCACTCATTAATGAATTAACTCATTAAGTACATTTGGTAATACTGAGTCATTATAGCAACTCACACTTGTAATCCCGGTACCTGGAAGGTTGAGACAGGAGGTTCCAGGACAGCCTCAGCAATGTAGTGAGGCTTTTAGCAACTTAGCAAGACCCTATTTCCAAACAAAAATAAAAAGGGCTGGGGTGTAGCTTTGAGGTAGAATGCCCCTGGGCTTAATCCCCAGTAAAACACACACACAATAGACAAGCTGGGCATTATGGCACATGCCTGTAATCCTAGTACTTGGGAAGCTGAGACAGGAGGATAGCAGGTTTGAGGCTAGTCTTAGCCACTAAGTGAGACCCCCACCCAGCAATTTAGAAAGACCCTGTTTCAAAATAAAAATAAGAAGGGATTGAGGTATGAGGGTATAATCCAATGGTAGAGTGCTCTTGGGTTCAATCCCTAGTACCACAAAAATAAATAAATAGGCAAGGATATGATAGAATATAGAAAGCTTTTCATATAAAATAATACTTCAAAGTTTTGCTATTAAAGTGGTAGGCAGTGAATTTTTGTAATATTTATTTATATGAAATTATTACTTCTCCATTGATGCAAGGGTAAATGAATCACTACTATAAAGTAAATTTGAAGTTTTATAATACTTCAGTATCCAAGATAGTCAGCTCTTACAAAACCCAGGGTGAAGCTGCTGGGTGACAGCTTGTCCATGAATGTGTGATTGACCCCAGGCTCCTCTCTCTTTCCTTCCCCACTCCTGGCCCAAGCAGCATGACTGAAGGCCTGGGCCAGTTGACCGATGGGGTGTCTGGCCTGGACGATTTCACCCAGACCCACGAATACCACGTGTGGCCAGGCTACGACTACGTGGGCTGGCGGAATGAGAGTGCCACCAATGGCTACGTCGAAATCACCTTCGAGTTTGACCGCATCAGGAATTTCACTACCATGAAGGTCAGTGGAGTCAAGTGTGGTGGAACTTCTTCAAGGAGAAAGAGAACACTGCGCTGGTTGCCAGCAGAGCTGGACTCAAATACACGGCCCACTACTAGCTAGCGACATGCTTTTAAGTCACTTAATCTCTGAGGGCTCATTTGTAAATACTATAGGGGTCACACTAGGTCAGAAGTTCTCAGTGCCTGCCTTCCTTCCTTCCTTCCTTCCTTCCTTCCTTCCTTCCTTCCTTCCTTCCTCCCTCCCTCCCTTCCTTCCTTCTTTCCTTTTCTTTTCCCTCCTTCCTCCTTTTCTGTTCTTCCTTCCTTCCCCTCTCTCTCCCTCCTTTCCTTCCCTCCCTTCCTTCTTTCCCTCCTTCCCTTCTTACCTCCTCCTTAGCATCAGAGCCAGTGTGTTCATTCCATGAGGTGCAGTAGTAGTAGCAGTCGTAGTGCAGTACTAGGGATTGAACCCAGAAGCATTCTATCTCTGCCTCAGAGGTATAAAGGAAAGCCCTATTAGTGGACAAAGAAAGAAGCTGGAGGACCTTATGTAGTTCACACTTAACTCTCACTGGTTTATGAAGGAGATGCAGAGGGCCTCAGTATGAGCCTCAGGGAAAGGAGTAGACAAATTAACTTGACCTTACACACAGACCTCTGTTCATCTGTTCTTTCTTCCTTTTAATGGCTGGTTGTGGCAGGTTAGTGACCAACACACTGCTCTATTATTGCCTTCATTTATACTCAGCCCTTTGCTTCAGCGTTTGCTTCCTAAATCCACCCTTTCTTTAATCTATGCTTGTTATTAACTTATCAACTACATTTCAAGCATATGTAGCACTCTGCTAGGTTCTATGTGTAAACAGGTGGATAAGAAATCATTTCTCTACTGTGACCCATTGCAGTTCAGTGGGGAAGGCAATATTTATTTGCAAAAAGAGGTATGTAGACCCAGATATGGTGCCCAGAAGAAGGAAATCACTGTTATTACTAAGGATTCCTAATAATTCAAAATTTTTATTCCTTACATAAAAATTGTTTCAGAAAGAAAACGTATGTCTTCTACATTACTCCCAGATGCTAATGTGATAATATCCCCTAATTGGATTAACAGCTGCTAGTTTAACAAGCAAACATTTAAGATGAGAACAGAAAGGTCAACATACGCTGAATCTGTGAGCTTCTTGTCAAAGATAGCTTTGGCAGTTGTGAAACATAATTGTGTGCAACTGTGTGTAACACGTCATTCTTCATAGGTTTGAGGGGAAGGGGAGGAAGAAGGGAATATGCATAGCAACAAAGTATGCTCTAAGAGAAAATTTATTTCTTTTTCTAAATAATATATATACATATGCGCCTATGACATGTATATAAGTTCACGGATATATAAACCATTGGGAGAATTTCTAGTATGACAAATGATGAATGTATTCTAAAATCTTCATAAAGTTTTAATATTTAGCAAATAGACTGGTCTTCCTGAATCCCCAGATTCTGTGTAACTAGTTTTTCAGAGGTCAAAATTATTCAAAAGCTTAAATTGCCATGAGAAGGTACCAGAAATTTCTAAGGAGTAGGTTAGGGCAGACTCTCAAGGTGGACCAGATCTCTAGCATAATTTTCCTGAGATAAATAAAAAGGAAAAGATAACTTTCTGGGCACTGACACCTTCTAGAGAGTACTTTTTGCTTCCTGAGCAAATTGCTAGTCATGTCCTCCTTTGAAATATGGTTAAAATGTACCATTAAGATATACTAATACATTTCTAAAATGTATTATTTTTAAACAGATATGTAAAACTATATACAAATGAAATCCTATGCTATTTATTTGTATTCCAGGAGAATTCCTGAGACATCTGTAGGAGAGATTGTTACTTTCCCACAGGATACTCATTCAACACTTTTCAGATTTCAAAACATCTGAATTATCTGTTGAAGCCACAGAGGGTATTTCTTTGATTTTTTTTTTTCTTAGCCTTTTTCCACTGACTTATATTCAATAAACTGAAATGGTTAATCTGCCCCAAGGAAGGTATTAAAACAAGTTTTCATCAGTAAAACATTTGGAGAAAACCCCACATGGAAAATTTAAGGTGATTTACTACACTTCTGTATGGCGTATGTGGAAAGAGCCCTAGACTAGGAGTTTAGGGCTCTAGATCCAATTCTGTTGCCAACTGACTATAGGCAGGTCAAACCTCTCTGAGCACCTCATCGGTAAATAAAGATGAGATTATTTTTACACTGCCAGTCTTCTATTCTCTGGCCTCGTCTTTAGTTATTAAATTTCTATCATCAAGCTGAGTGTGGTGGTGCACGTGTGTAATTCCACTACTTGGGAGGCTAAGACAGGAGGATCACAAGTTTGAGGCCAATCTTAGCAATGTAACAAGGTCCTGAGCAAGGTCCTGACTCTGTTTCAAGATAAAAATTTAAAAATAGGGCCAGGGGTCTAGCACTGAGATAGAATGTTCCTGGGTTAAATTGCCAGTACCATTAAAAAAAAAAAACAAAACAAAACAAAAAAAAAACCTTTCATAATTGCTGCTTCTTATTCAGCTAAAAATAAATTTTGCAGGTTAGTATCTTCCAGAAACCAGAGGAGCATATTGAAGAGAGTTGAAGGGCAGCAACTCAGAGTGTAGGCAAGATTTTAAAACGGAATCAGGAAGGTCTTTCCAACCCAAGAAGCCCTTAAACTCTGGGCTTGTAGCCACTGAAGGTGCATTTCCACAAGGGACTGAGCCAAAGGAAATGTTCCAACCTGCCAGGAGGGCCTCCGCTCAGTCACAGGCACTTCATGTCTGGGCCAGAGCACCAAGGTGCTACGGACAGATTGCTGGGTGACCTTTGCTCCTGATGACCTTAGAAACACACACATGTCCTGGGATGACCATGGCAGCAGATGGGGGATGCCAGGATCCCTCAACAGACCTTTTCTCCATCTCAGCAGCCATCTATGGGAAAGATTTGATGCCCCATCAGAGGGACTTAAACTGGACTTAATTAAGACAGATGGCTAAGTCCGTGTCTCTGGCTAAAACATGCTGACACATGGCCCTTGAGGTGAGATTTCTAAAAAGGATGAAATTGTATTGGTTTGTGTATTATATTCTTTCAGACTTCTATATCACTTGTTGACAGCAGTGGTCTGGCTTTGGAATGCACCTAGACCCCAGGGAAGAATAGCTCAAATACAGGTAGACAGCAGCCCCGGTGAGGGAACTTTAGATTCAGCAGAGTTCAGGGCAAGGAGGAACCTGAGAGGGCCGTGTCTCTTCCCTCAGTTAACACCTGTGGCCACTGCTCCGCAGCATGAACATAGGTGGCCACAGCCACAGCTGCACAGAGGTTTCTAAGTCCTGAGCAGTGTGTCGTTACTACGACGAGGTCCCCAGAAGACTGCAGCAGGCGGTCGGGGATCACACGGGGTTACCCTGCGGGTGCTCCCACACGACCTGACGCCCAACCGTTTCTCAGTGCCTTTTCCCCCACCAGGTCCACTGCAACAACATGTTTGCCAAGGGTGTGAAGATCTTTAAGGAGGTGCAGTGCTACTTCCGCTCTGAAGCCAATGAGTGGGAACCGAATGCCGTCTCCTTCCCCCTTGTCCTGGACGACGTCAACCCCAGCGCTCGGTTTGTCACAGTGCCACTCCACCACCGAATGGCCAGTGCCATCAAATGCCAGTACCATTTTGCTGACACCTGGATGATGTTCAGTGAGATCACCTTCCAATCAGGTAGGAAATCTGGGGCCTGTCAGGAGTGGGACCAAGCAATAGAGAAGAAAGGCATCTGACTCCTGCCCAGGCGGCTTCTCATTGGTGGACAGAGGGAGCCCTTCACGTGGCTGCTGCTAATTAGGAAGGGCAGGGGCTGAGAACGGGAGCAAATGAATATTTACTTGATTCTTATTCCTCAAACATCTATCTAGAAGAGGTGAATGGTAAAGGATGAGGATGGTAACACAGTGTGTCAAAGCTATATAAATTAAAACTCTTAGGAGGAAGCACAGTAAGTACTAACAAAGTATTCAAATGAAGCCTGCTCTAGTGGCACACTTGCAATCCCAGCACTTGGGAGGCTGAGACAGGAAGATCGCAGGTTCATGGCTACTTAGTTAGGCACTCCGCAACTTAGTGAGACCCTGTTTCAAAATAAAGAATAAAAAATAGGGCTGGGGGTGTAGCTCAGAGGTAGAATGCCCCTGAGTTCCATCCCCAGTTCTGAGGAAGGAAGGAAGGAAGGAAGGAAGGAAGGAAGGAAGGAAGGAAGGAAGGAAGGAAGGATTCAGATGAAAATCTCTATGGCTGAGTAAAATTCCATTGTATACATTTGCAGGGAAATAGATGGAACTAGAAAACATGCTAAGTGAGATTAGTCAGTCACAAAAAAGTAAAAAATCAGATGTTCTGCCTAATATGCAGAAGCTAGGGATAAAGTAGGTCATAGAAGGGATTCTAAGTGAAGAAGGAAAAATAAAAGGTGACCTAACTGAAGGGAGGAGGGGAAAGGAAAACACCCTAGTGCACATGATGTACATTCACAAACATATTAATGTCAATCACTAAGCCGAACATGAGAAGGAGGGAGGGGGAAAGGAATGAGGCAGGAATTGGGGAAGGGTTAAATGAGAAATGTGTGTATGTATGCCTCTACCAGCTTGTACCTCATTAAGAGGTACAATTACAATGCACCAATTAAAACAAATAAAAATAAAATAAAATTAGTAATGTTAAAAAAAGAAAATCTCTAAATATACAAGTAAATGGAACAATTAATTTCCATTGTTATGAGGTAGGACCGCAGGGGAAGACCACTCAGACCCAAAAATACAGCCAAAAGAAAGTCTTTATTAACTGGCCAGGACTACACTGGGCACTGAACCCAAGTGCAGTGCCGAATGGACGTTTTGGGGCTACTTTTATACATACAAACTGTGGGGAAAAGCTTAGTTTCTCACAGCAGGGTGGCACAGCAGGGGTAGTAGTCAAGCATAACGTTCAGAAGTCACAAAACAGAATTGTGCATAAGCTCAACAAACCATGTCAAACCCTCTATTACACACATATCCTGGTTGTGACAAAGATGGATGCTTCTGATATATATATATATCCCAATTGTGACAAGGATGGAAAGTTCCTAACGGGCTGTTCCTGCAGGTGTGAGTCAAGCAGAAATTACAGAAGCCAAACAAGCAGTTATGTGTGACTAGCTAGGTCACCTAGGATAGCAAAAGAGTGTTACTTACGCTAGGGCTAAGGCCTCAGGTTAGCCCATAACACCATCTATCACTTAGTTTCACTAAATAGTGGTATTTTACCATGCTTACAGCCCCTCTTTTTTGCTGTAGTGTTTTTGTTTTTGTTTTTGTAGTACTAGGGATTGAACCCAGGGGCATTCTTCCTCCAAGCTACACAGTCATACCTTTTTTATTTTATTTTTTTGTTTGTTTGTTTTGAAACTGAGTCTCGCTATGTAGCTGAGGCTGTCCTCAAACCTGCCATCTTCCTATCTCTACCTCCCAAGTACTGGGATTATAGGTATGTACCACCATGCCTGACTTTTTGCTGTAGTATTTTAATTCAAATTGGAAACAATATTTCATTTTATTAGTAATATTTTGGAGTACATCTAAGGGAATAATGTTATCTTCATAGATATCATTATGATGATATCTCTATATCACTATAACAACTCATTAATAATTCCTAATATCCTATCCCTGTTCAAATATGTCTGATTATTGAATAATGTCTCACTACAGTTGTCACGATAGACTCAGGATCCAGATAAGGTCCTCATGTGCATGTCCTTCATTCCAGGTGTCTCTGAACATAAAAAAGTCCTTACTTTTTAAAAAGGAAGGACTTGTTTTGTCTGGCGGCTTTCTGTGGCATTATTTTACTTCAGCTTTTGTTATCTGTCATTCTTACAAATTAGAAGTTCTATCTAAAGGCTATTTTGATCCAAGTCCAATATTTGTTGTATTTTTTTTTTTTTTTGCGGTACTGGGGATTGAACTCAGGGGCATTCTACCTCCGAGCTATACCCCCAGCCCTATTTTTTATTCTTTATTTTGAAACTGGGTCTCACTACGTTGCAGAGTGCCTCACTAGGTAGCTGAGGCTGGCCGCGAACCCGGATCCTCCAGTCTCAGCCTCCCGAATGCTGGGATTACAAGCGTGCGCCACCACGCCCGGCTTGTTGTATGTTTTATGTGATTTCTGGTTTCAGGTGGTTATTTTATCTCTTCATGGGAAAGATTCCTCTAAACTCTGACCATAGGTTTTAATCCCCTGCACCGATAACCCCCATCTGAACAATTTATTTCATTAGGGGTTGCTAAATGGTGATTTTTCTAATTCTTTTTTTTTTTTTTTTGCAGTACTGGGGATTGAACCCAGGGACATTCTATTTCTGAGCTACACCCCCAGCCCTATTTTTATTCTTTATAAAACAGGGTCTCACTAAGTTGCAGAGGGCCTCACTAAGTATCTAAGGCTGACCACGAACCTGCTATCCTCCTGTTTCAGCCTCTCAAGTACTGGGATTACAAGTTTGCGCCACCACACCTGGCTTTGTGTGTGTGTGTGTGTGTGTGTGTGTGTGTGTGTGTGTGTGTGGTACTGGGGACTGAACCGGGGGCATTCTACCTCTGAGCCATGTTCCCAGCCCTATTTATTTTTTTACTTTAAGATGGGGTCTCACTAAGTTGCTGAGAGTCTTGCTACATTGCTGAGGCTGGTCTCGATCCTGCGATCCTCCTGTCTCAGCCTCCCAAGTTCTCTTATTCTTTATACACTTACTAACTGAATTTCTTCTTAATTTCCTCGTGTACTTGTTTCCCCTGGAATACAGTTCACACTGGATGGGCAGTGCATATGACTAATTTTTTCCCTTAACGATCAGCTTTCAGGGTAATGAATCGACGCCCTTACACACTTCAATGGTGTCTCGTGAGTTTTTGTTTCCACCCTTGTTGTGCATTCTGGTACCATTTCGTACTCACAGCTTTTTAAAGATTTAGTATGAGCCTGGACTTAAGCTGCCTCTGTGTTGCCTGGAGCTGAGTCTACAGGCTTTTGCTAATGTCCTTGTTGTCTGAAATATCAAGCTATGCCAAGATCATTCAGAGCATCTGGTGCCCAGACTTGTAATCAACCCTCTTCTCAATAGATCTTGATTTAGTACAAGGGAATTATATTTAGAGACCACAGGTTGGGTAATAAGAAAGCTCACTGATACTCAGTTGTTCTTGCTTCTTGGATTTTTTTCAATGGAAAAAGTGAGGGAGCTGGGTGCATGGTGGGTGCCTGGAATCCCAGTAGTGGGAGGCTGAGACAGGAGGATTGCAGGTTCAAGGCCAACCTCAGCAACTCAGTGAGGACCTATTTCAAAATAAAAAATAAACTAGGGCTATGGGTGTAGCTCAGAGGCAGAACACCCCTAGGTTAAATCCCCAGTACCTCAAAAAAGGAAAAAAGAGCGAGGAAATGTGTATATTTAAAAAGAAAAAAAAATCCTGACTTCACATTGGTACTTTCAATTCAAATGAAAGAGTATAAAGTTTTTACTTAAATCTTATTTCATCCTTGGATGTCTATTTATGTCAAATACCATGTTTTCTAACAATATTAATGGCAATTGCTTTATCCTATCATTCAAAATAACAATACCAGTATTCTTGCTAGCACCGTAACTATTGAGTGAGCTTTAAGATATTTTTACAATTCTCTTTTCCTTGTCCTTAGAATATATCCTACTGAGGATGTGCAATCAGAACACTATGCTGTGATGTCAGCTGGGGTAACAATGAGATCACTCCTTTTTGTGTAGTTATGTCACCAATATGATACACAGATTCATTTTATTCACTTTGCTTCAACTCTTAGGGGTTCGTTTTAAATTCCTAGGCACTGTTCCTGATTTCATTATTCTTGAGCAAATAGTGGTTGAGCTTACTAGAGCCAGGCACTGCATCAAATTTTAAAAAGTAAAAGGACTTAGAGCCCGGCATGGTGGTGCACACTTGTAATCCCAGCATTCAGGAGGCTGAGACCGGAGGATCCGGGTTCGCGGCCAGCCTCAGCTACCTAGTGAGGCACTCTGCAACGTAGTGAGACTCGGTTTCAAAATAAAGAATAAAAAATAGGGCTGGGGGTATAACTCGGAGGTAGAATGCCCCTGAGTTCAATCCCCAGTATCGCAAAAAAAAAAAAAAAAAAAGAACTTAGGACATTGTCTGTGTCCTTAAATTTTAGATGGGGAGAGAAATCTGTACAATATTCTTTTCAAATAAAGTACTCAAAGTGGTAGCAAGAAAATGTGATCAGAAGGAGAGGGGCACTAGAAAGTGGGTCTCTTAAAAGTAGCATCAAGCCAGGCTTGTGGCTCACACCTATAATCCTAGAACTTGAGAGGCTGAGATAGGAGGATCACAGCTTCAGCAACTTAGTGAGACTCTCAGCAAACTATCAAGACCCTGTTTCAAAACAAAAATTTAAAAGTGGCTGGGAGCATAGCTCGTAGGTAAAATGCCTCTGGGTTCAGTCTGCAATACCCCCCCCCGAAAAAAAGAATAACATCAGAGGAGTAAGACTTCTTTGTACCAGGCCTGGAATAAAATCACAAGCTTCAGATAGCACAATACAGGGCAGAAAACTCATTTAACAATAAGTCAGAAGACTTCCTCTTTTATGATTTGATTTTTTAAAGGAAGAAAAGTATCAAGAGGGTTTGCTCTTTGAGATGTACTGATAATAAAACAAGTTTGATCCCTAAATGCCTTCTGTGCTAATTTTTTAATCTAAGAGTACATAGACTAATTATCATTATTTTTTTGTAGTACTGGAGTTGGAACCCAGAAGCATTCTGTCTCCGAGCTATACCCCTAGTCCAATTTTTTTTTTATTGGCACATTGTAATCATACATCTTTGGTAGAGGCATACATGCACACCTCTCTCATTTAACCCTTCCCCAATTCCCATCCCATTCCTGAGAGCCTGAGAACCCAATTTAGAGTGTATATGTTGATGCCACATCCTTCCCTGTTTGCATAATTATGTTAAGAAGAATAAAATTAAGAGACACTTTTTGGAGAAGGAATGTCTCTTAGAAGGTAGATACATATTCTAATTCTTGATTGTCTTGATTTGACAAGTCAGAGGGAAAAAATTAATCTCAAATATTCATCTGGCAAATGCTGTGGGGAGTTTAGTCTCAGAAACTGAGGCCTCACAACCAAGGACACTCCAATGTCAATAGTTGATCTCTAAGGATGTATGAAGCCTTAAATTATAGTTTAGACAGCGAAAACAAGCCAGGTATGGTGTCACACACCTGTAGTCCCAGTACTTGAGAGGCTAAAACAGGAGGATCACAGATTCGAGACCAGTCTCAGCAACTTAGCAAGACCCTGTTTCAGAATAAAAAAATAAGGCTGGAGATATGGCTCAGAGGTAGAATACATCTGAGTTCAATCCCTAGTGCCACCGAGAGAGAGAGAGAGACAGACAGACAGACAGACAGACATCACGCATGCACTAGGGCAATTAGGCATGGTGGAAACACTTTTATGAAACAATTTAAGTCCCTTGAAGGGAGAAGCATCTCAGTGCTTTGTCCCATGCCCACTTACCACTAGGTTCTCTATGCATTTTGCTGAACTCAGGTCCTGTCTCCCAAGGTATAAGGTATAAGGTATAGTCACAATCCTTCTAACTACCATCTCTTAACACCTATATGGGGTGTCCTTCTAATGGGGTGTCCTTCTAACTACCATCTCTTAACACCTATATGGGGTGTCTGTGTGTGTGTGTGTGTGTGTGTGTGTGTGTGTGTGTGTGTGTGTTAGTTACTGGAGATGAACCCAGGGACATTCTTTCTATCTCTGAGCTACACACCTAGCCCTATTTTTATTTTGAAATAAGTTCACTAAGTTGTGGAGGGCCTTGTTAAATTGCTAAAGCTGGCTGAGAACCTTCAATCCTCCTATCTCAGCCTCCCAAGTACTAGGATTACAGGTATGTGCCATCACACCCAGCTTTGTGTAATATTTCAAACAAAAAAGTTGCAAAAGAAAAATTGACCTTACTATATAGACAATTATATTTTCATTTAATATATAATGGTTTCTTATTTATTTGTTTGTTTTTGGTATTGGGTATTGAACCCAGGGCCATTCTACCTCTGAGATATATCCCCAGCCCTATTTTATGTTTTGTTTTGAAATGGAGTCTGGCTAAGTTGCTGAGGGCCTTGCTAAGTTCCTGAGGGTGGCCTCGAATCTTTGATCCTCCTGCCTCAGCCTCCCAAGTTCTGGGATTACAGGCATGTGCTACCACAACCAACTTCATTTTGTTTTTAGTTGACATAATAACTGGATGTGTTTATCAGGTATAGTGTGATGTTTTGATACATGCATACATTGTGTAATACTCAAATAAAAATATTTATTTTCATTTTTAAATACTTTTATTAGCACATTGTAATTATACATCATAGTGAGGTTCAAAGTGATCCAAACATACCTAGACATAGCATTTGGTGTGTTTCCTTCCCCATCCCACTCCATTCCCCCTCCTTCCTCTTCATACATGTTCGTGAGACTGGTGGTGATATCTTCATATATGAACATAGCATTATTTGAACTGTTTCCTCCATCCTTTTCCCTCCTGTTATTCCTTCCTGCAACCCCTTTCACTATTCTACTGGTCTCTCTTCTCATTTAAAGTCTCTTATGTTTCCTGTTTTCTCCCCAGCTTCCACAGATGAAAGAAAACATGTGACCCTTGACTTTCTGAGACTGGCTGTTCTCAGCATAATAACCTCCAGTTCCATCCATTTTTCTGCAAATGGCATAATTTTGTTCTTCTTTATGTCTGAGTAAAATTCCATTGTATGTATATACCACATTTTTTGTATCTATTCATCTGTTGACTGACATTGAGGTTGGTTCCATAATTTGGCTATTGTGTTGCTATAAACATTCATATACATATATCATTATAATAATTCTGATTTGAATTCTTTTGGAAAGATGCTGAGAAAATAAAGCCAAGAATCAATAAATGGGATGGCATCAAATTAAAAAGCTTATGCTCAACAAAGGAAACAATCAAGAGTCTGGAAAGAGAGCCTACAAAATGGGAGAAAATCTACCAGCTACTCCTCTGATTAATATTTAGAGGATATAAAGAACTTTTAAAAACTTAACACTAAAGTAGAAAATAACCCATTTCACATAGTGAGGCACTCCGCAACGTAGTGAGACTCGGTTTCAAAATAAAGAATAAAAAATAGGGCTGGGGGTGTAGCTCGGAGGTAGAATGCCCCTGAGTTCAATCCCCAGTACCGCAAAAAAAAAAAAAAAAAAAAAAAAAAAAAAAATAACCCTTTTTTTTTTTTTTTTTTAAAAAAAGGGCAATTGGCTGGGCATGGTGGCACACGCCTATAATCCTAGTACTTGGAGGCTGAAACAGCATTGCAGGTTGGAGGCCAGCCTCAGCAACTTGGTGAAATTCTCAACAACTTAGTAGAACCTGTTTCAAAATAAAAAATAAAATAGGGCTGGAGGTATGTCTCAGAGGTAGAATACCCCTGAGTTCAAATCCTAGTGCTACAAAAAAAAAAAAAAAAAAAAAAAAAAAAAAAAAAAAAAAAAAAAAAAAAAAAAAAAAAAAAAAAAAAAAAAAAAAAAAGGCAATTGAACTGAACAGACACTACTCAAAAGAAAAAATACAAATGGTCAATGAATATATGAAAAAATGTTTAACATTGTTAGCAATCAAGGAAATGCAAATAAAAACTACACTGAGATTTCATCTACTCCAGTTAAAATGCTCCTGGGTTCAGCCTCCAGGACCAAAAATAAAATACATAAAAATAAAAAAGGCTATCGAAAACCCACTATATTGATTTCACAATATGCTAGGTCACCGCCCCCTGTTGGATAAAGCACTACCTGGCTGTCTTCTACCCAGCTCTGACTGTCTTCTTCTGTCCCAGATGCTGCAATGTACAACAACTCTGGAGCCCCGCCCACCTCTCCTATGGCACCCACAACCTATGGTATGTGTGACTCCTATTTATAAAAATCATTTTGAAACACCTCTTGGAGGAAGGTACTCATTGCACCTTGAGGTGCTCTCAAGATCAAGCACAAGGGAATTTGTGAAGGCCTGGCTGTGTGGGAGGCTTGGCACCAGGTGGCTTTGGGTGAAGAGTAGCCCTGGACAGGTAGGGCAGTCCGTCTCCAAGGCTGGGCTCCAAACCCACTCTTCACTGCTCCTTCCTGTGCTTCTTTGGCAGAGAGAGGCAGAAACTGTAGGGCTCTCATTGCTCCAGGAAAGTCTGGGAAGCCTGGGGCAGAAATAGGGATGGGGGACTAGTAGGGATCTTAAAGAATGGGAGGAAGTCTCCAAAATAAAACACTAGTCTCTTTAATTGGAGGTAAATGTGCAAAGGTGCACTCTTTGCCTCAGGCAGTTCCTGGTGTGCCAGCCAGCAATATGGGAAACACGTTTGATTAAATGTCTCCAAAGAAGGTGTTACTCAGCCTGTCTCAAAGGAGGGGAGTGAAACCTCACCTGTTTTCATGAAGTGTGATTAGGACCAGGCCATGGTAATATAATAGGAATAAATTTGGGAGAAGGATGAATGAAAAAAACTCTTCATTATCTAGACTTGAGGCATGGGGAGAGGGAGGTTGTTGTTCATTGGCAAGGATTTTAGAATGTAGGATAAAAGTAATGAAACAACAGCAAGATCACAAATTAAGCAGCAATGTCAGGGTAGCATCTTCCAGAATTATCCTGAAAGAACAGGGTCAGCCTCCATGTACCCTTTCCAGTCTCCCAGGCTCTAACTTGCTCCGCGAAATGAGTACATTCTCTGCTTTTTCCTCCTGGTCCCAGATCCAATGCTTAAAGTTGACGACAGCAATACGCGGATCCTGATTGGTTGCTTGGTGGCCATTATCTTCATCCTCCTAGCCATCATCGTCATCATCCTGTGGAGACAGTTCTGGCAGAAAATGCTGGAGAAGGTGAGAGGTACACAGCGGCATGGGGGACAGAAAGCAGGCCTCCTTTTCCTAAGCTGCTGTTACCCCCAGATATCAAGAGCTTATAAATGACTAAAGAGTTATCTGAGGCTACCAAGAAGCATAGAAATTGAGAAGCTGGCTGCTGAAAAGAGCCATAGAGGAATAGCTAAGTCCATTTTCTCTTTTTTTTTTTTGGAGGGGGGCATAGGAGGTTACTTTATTTTGTTTTTATTTCTTATCGGTACACTGTAATCAGATATCATAGTGAGGTTCAGAGAGACAGGAACATACATGCATACAGCACCTGGTGTGTTTTCCTCCAGATCCCACCTGCTCCTGCACCTTCCCTGTACAAGTTCTTGAGACTGGTATTGACAACTTCATGTGTGTACCTAGCATGACTTGCACTGTTTTCCTTCATCAACTCTCCTTTTTCACCTCTCCACCTCTCTCCTCAAATCCCCTTCCACTGTTCTGCGAGTATCTCTCCTCATTTATCTGAAGTCTCTTTTGCTTCCCAATTTCTAACTTCCACATACGAAAGAAAACATATGGCCCTTCACATTCTGAGACTGGCTAATCTTGCTCAGCAGAATATTCTCTACTGCCATTCATTTTTTCCTGAAAATGTCATAATTTTTTTCTTCTTTATAACTGAGTAGAATTCCATTGTGTGTATGTATCACAAGTTCATACATAGTCCATTTATCTGTTGATGGACATGTAGGCTGGTTCCATAGTTTGACTATTGTGAATTGTGCTGCTATAAACAAGGATATATGCATGTATCACTATGATATTGTGACTTCAATTCCTTTAGAAAGACGCCCAAGAATCCATTCTCTCATTTTTAGAATGAAGATTTTGGAGCCTCCTTAGAAATCTCAGAAAATACTTCCTAACACACTGAATCTCAACTTGGGTATTTCCCATAAAGATTCTGATTTGCTGGGTTTGGAGTAGAATTCATGCATCTATTCATCTGTCCTCTATCTGTCTATCTAATTTTTCATTTAGCAAGTGATTCCACTGCACATCCAAGGTTGAGAATCACTCTTATAATGCCTAGCTAAAATTTCTAACAGTTCTGCCAAAGTTCTTTCTTTTTTGTTTATTGAGAGAGAGAGAGAGAGACAGAGAGAGAGAGAGAGAGAGAGAGAGAGAGAGAGAGAGAGAGAGAGAGGGAAACATCCAGCTTTGTTAATTTCAAAGTCAACTTCCTCACAGTTCTATTACCATTTATTTGTGTATTTGAAGATTGTGATTCTGTATCACTCTCCTTCCTTCCTTCCTTCCTTCCTTCCTTCCTTCCTTCCTTCCTTTGTTCATTCATTCCTTCCTCTTTCTTGGTACTGAGGATTGAACCCAGGGACCTTCTACCTCTGAGCTACACCCCCAGACCTTTTTATTTTTATTTTGAAACAGAGTCTTGCTAAGTTGCTGAGAGTCTCGCTAAATTGCTGAGGCTGGTGTTGAACCTGTGATCTTCCTGTTTCCCAAGTACTGGGATTACAGGTGTGTACCACCATGCCCAATGGAGTCCCTCCTCTTTCTGCTTAGGTTAAATGATTTGAATCATATTGATTATTGGGAAGATTAGAGTAGATGATATGGTATAACAATTAATTATTTGGTTTCTTCTTTCCATTAGGTGCAACTTGCCTTGGTATCCTCAGACACCCAAGTCTTTCCTGTTCCATTTTGTAGCCATTTGAAATTTAGTCAGTATAAGTACAGGACAGAGGCTTGTGTCCTAACCTACAGTGTTAGGGTGATCGGGTGAATTCATCATGTGGCAGCTCTTCTGAGTTAGTAAACATTTTAACTTCTGTTTACCCCAAATCAAAGCAGTTGTTAAAGGATAAGTCAGGAAACTCCATTATTTATTTGTTGTTTGTTACAAGGGATTGAACCCAGGAGCATTCTACCTCTGATCTTCACCCCCAGCCCTATTTAGTTTTTATTTTGAAACAGGGTCTAACTAACTTGCTGAGGGTCTCGCTAAGTTGCTGAGGCTGGCCTTGAAACTGCGATCCTCTTGTCTCAGCCTCCCAAATCCTGGGATTACAAGTGTGTGTCACTGTGCCCGATGGCAAACACCTGTTATTTAATAGAACATAGAAATTTTTACAAGATCAAGAAGATCTTTGGTTATGTATAGGTTCATACACCATTCTATAAATAATGCTTATAAATACTTCAATGAAAGTTAATGGATGTTTGAAATTTAGTCAGTATAAGTACAGGACAGAGGCCTGTGTCCTAACCTACAGTGTTAGGGTGATCGGGTGAATTCATCATGTGGCAGCTCTTCTGAGTTAATAAACATTTTAACTTCTGTTTACCCCAAATCAAAGCAGTTGTTAAAGGATAAGTCAAATTCTGCCTTACACAAATGAAGAATTTTTCCAAGTTTGTACCACACGGGCATTTGTGGAACCAGCTCTCTGTCCCTTGCAGTGCTTCTAGGTTGAGCAGAAGGGAGCCACGGAGAAGAGTCGGAATCAATTATCCCCTCTGTGCCAACAGTGCCTTCTCTCCATTCTCCTCCAGGCTTCCCGGAGGATGCTGGATGACGAAATGACAGTCAGCCTTTCCCTGCCCAGCGAATCCAGCATGTTCAACAACAACCACTCCTCATCTCCGAGCGAACAGGAGTCTAACTCCACTTACGACCGCATCTTTCCCCTCCGCCCTGACTACCAGGAGCCGTCCAGATTGATTCGAAAGCTCCCAGAATTCTCTCCAGGGGAGGAAGAGGCAGGTGAGGACGAAATCGTGGGCCTGGCTTTGTGGAGGAGCCTTGATATGTGTCACATAGGTGTGACACTCTCACCCCCAACTGCCCAAATCCATTCTTGGTCTACACTGAGAAGTCCATATTTTCTTTCTGGATTTGATGTGCTAGTCTCTCTGGTCTAATCTGAGCACCTTTCCTTTGGCGTTGAACACAAGATGTTTGAAGGAATCCACCGATCAGGAGAGGAATTAAAAAATCAGAGGTATTATCAAGGTGTAGACACCAGAATAACCTAAGCAGTCTATCTTCCTCATTCCAGTGAGGAGGGTGAGATGGGGCTCTTGACCAGAGGCAGACTTGATGAGGGTTGAGGACAGGACGGGAATCTCGCTTGGAGAAAACATGATAAATGGGGCTAAAGACATTCTGGAACTTCCAGTTTTCTGTTTGTCTCTTTGGCAAACATTCATTAGAATAATATAAGATCTTACTGTGAGAGTAAATATTTCTCGCTTTTTATCAATAAAGACATTAAGTAAAGTAAATGAGTGTCAGTTGATTCAAACCCTGGTGTCTTTATAAAAGTGCCACAGACCAGCCAACTGCAGCCAGCAGTCAATAGAGTCTTTACCAGTTGCTGGTGCCCAGGCCTAAGTTGATTTGAACTGTAACAATTGCTGTAGTCAGCCAGGTTGCAAAGGAGCCAAGGGTGAACAGCAGCCGAGTGTGGGAGCCAAGAGCACCGGCCCCCATGAGGTATGCCAGCTGGTTGCTGCGGTGCAGGTTACCGCTGGCAGCAGCAGCCCAGGCCCAGAGGACTGTTGCTACTGCCACTGACTTGGGTGTGGAAAACAGAACCCGAGCCAACATTTGGTACAGAAGCATGCTCTGTACCATCCTAAAAGAGGCAAGAGGTGGATCTGGCAACTTTCAACTTTCTAGGATAGACATATTTGTTGTCATTAATTTGTCACCAAAATAAATAAATTAAGTGCTGCAGAGCCAGGTATGGTGGCCCACGCTTTTAATCCCAGTACTTGGGAAGCTGAGACAGGAAGATTGCAGGCTCAAGGCCAGCCTCAGCAACTTAGTGAGACCTTGTTTCAAATTAAAACACACACACACACACACACACACACACACGCATTTTTTAAAGGCCTGGGAATGTAGCTCAAAGGCAGAATGCTACTAGGTTAAATCCTCAATACAAGAAAAGAGCTGCAGAGTGAGGCTCTGAAAGCCCAACAGCTTTCTTATGAAGTCAGCTCACTTTCAAGTGAGCACTGACAGCAGAAGAGGGCTCCTGCCCATGCTCTCAGCTCGGCACAGGCATTTTAGGTGTTGAGCCTGGGAGGTCCTGTAAAAGGGAGAAATGAAACTAACAGCTTATAATACAACTTCATAGATAGGAAACATTGAAAGAGCACACCTAATTCATCTAATTTCACAGAGACACAAAACCAAAAGAATTTATTCCTAAACTGAGCTGAAGTAATTTACTGATTTTTCTGATATCTAAAACATTCTCTTGCTTCATATGTTAAAAATTTTAAAAGTTAAGATGTGTCTTAAAAAGATCATGTGAAGTTAATCTAAAAAGTTTTTTTTAACATTTTTATTGGCACATTGTAATTGTGCATCATAGTGAGATTCTAAGTGATACAAACAAGCCGGGCATGGTGGCACACGCTTGTAATCCCAGCATCTGGGAGGCTGAGACTGGATGATCCGGGTTCACAGCCAGCCTCAGCTGTTTAGTGAGGCCCTCTGCAACTTGGTGAGACCCTGTTTCAAAACAAAGAATAAAAAAATAGGGCTGGGGCTGTAGCTCGGAGGTAGAATGCCCCCAGGTTCCAGCCCCAGTACAACAACAACAAAAAAGTGATACAAATGTGCATGCACACACCCCTTGGTGTGCTCCCCTCCATATCCCTCCCCACTCCCTACTCCCCACTCCTGGCACATATTAGTGAGATTGCCACCCCGAATCGCCTGATCTCATCTGAAAGGCTTTTTTAGTCCATAAAATAGGCTTTTAAACCAATGACATTGTTTGTTTGTTTGTTATTTGTTTGTTTTGTGGGGATTGAACCCAAGAACATTCTACCTCCAAGCTGTACCCCTAGACCAATTTTATTTTTTATTTTGAAACAAGGTCTTTCTAAGTTGCCAAGGATCTTGCTAAGTTGCTGAGGCTGGCTTCAAACCTGTAATCTCCTGTCTCAGCCTTCCAAATCCTGGGATTATAGACATGCACCACCGTGCCCAGCTTTCACCGTAGCTTTTCCACTCTATCACAGAACTAGCCAAGGAGGTTGTTAGCCACCATGTATTGTGGGAGAAGGATGAGGAACAAAATGGTGGTCTACATCCTGAAGGCCACAAGACAGTGTGTGCAGGAAGCAAAAGTATTCTTCAAGTAAGAATGCCAGAAAGAAGCCTACCTTGGCACAGAGGCATGCTCAGCCCTTCTCTCAGATTTCTTTGTTTTCTTTTTCTTTGTTGTATTTTGTTGTTATTTTGGTTTGATTTGGTTTGGTTTTGGTATGGGGATTGAACTCAGGGATGTTCTATCTCAAGCTGCAAGCCTAGCCCAATTTTATTTTTTATTTTGCAATGAAGTCTTGCAAAGTTGGTCTTGCAAAGTTACTAAAGACCTCGCTAAGGTACTGAGATTCAAACCTGTGATCCTCCTGTCTCCACCTCCCAAGTACTGGGATTGCAGGTGTGCGCCCATGCCTTACTCAGATTCTCTTTCTTAAGAGATCTCCAGAGATGCCACTTGGGGCTTCGCTCATTCCCTTGTCTTCTCAGGCTGCAGCGGTCTCGTGAAGCCAGTCCAGCCCAGCGGGCCTGAGGGGGTGCCCCACTACGCCGAGGCTGACATAGTGAACCTCCAGGGCGTGACCGGGGGCAACACCTACTCAGTGCCCGCCATCACCATGGACCTCCTCTCAGGCAAAGACGTGGCTGTGGAAGAGTTCCCCAGGAAACTCTTGACTTTCAAGGAGAAGCTGGGAGAGGGCCAGTTTGGGGAGGTAAGTCACTCCTTCAAGGAAGGCCTCCCCATTATCCTTGATGGCTCGAAGGAAGTAGGTGGCTGAAATGGTCAGTAGATCTGTGTCCCTTCCAGAAGTGAGCGCACAGCTGATGTTTCCTCCAGTTATCTTTCTTTGCATGTCCTCTGGATGACTGTGTCCAGTAGCTACAGAGTTCCTAGGGCTTCTCATTTCTCTACGGGAGTTTCTAAGGCAGGAGAACTTGCTAGACTTCAGATATCTTGAAAAACATTTAATGCTTTTCAAAAAACATGTACAATAGGTCACCGAGGGTGGGGCTCCCAAAATGGGATCATCTTTTATAAACTGCCCGGGACACGCTGCTGCCCCACAGTCACTGTGGGGTTTTGTTTTTTGTTTTTTAAACCTGTCAATGGGAATTTTATGTAAAATGGTTAAAAAAAAAAAAACAACAAGAAAGCTCTCCCCTGCCTTTAGTCCCCAGAATTAGCCACTCGGGAATGAGTCATCACGTAAGATAAGGAGGACTATTTTCTCAGCTGCCTCAGAGTGATATGTGTAACATGAAACTTTATGCATCAGTCACATGAGCCTTCCAAGAACTCCATGTTTCACGTCGTGATAATTGCTCTCCAAGACCACATCGGAACCCCATATACGCGTCGTGGTTTCATATGAAGCTGGTTTTGGTTTCCAGTATGGGCCACCCGACCTCCCGTTGAGTAGGTCTAGTGTTGAAGGAGATAGAGGGCCCCGGCCATCTGTTTGTGACGTTATATATGCTCATTCTACCCCCTGGGTTAAAAACCCATGGTCATTATACTGTTATTAAAACACAGGTATTACATACAGTGCTAACCCCACACTGAGGAAATTGCTGTATGTAGTGTATGATCCAGTATCTGGACCTCCTTGAGTCAAAGTTCAAGCATGTGTACTGAAAGCCATGTAACAGTGGGGCTACGCTGACCTCAAATACAATGTCAATAGGTCAGCTCACTGTGACATTAGTGCTCTGGTCAATGTATACTTCTTTTATAAGGCAGTACCATATCATATTAGCTAAGTATTTTGCCACTATCTTTAATTTTACCAATTATTTGAATCAAAGGTGTGTTACACATCTCTTCTGATTGGACTTTTGATTTTTTTGCCTGAGTTGTAAGAGCTAGTTTATCTCCAGGAAATGCCCAGCAAGAGTTCTGAGACATCCTCAGGAGAAACGATGATGCTGAGACTAGATGACTTTTGTCTAGGTTCATCTCTGTGAAGTGGAGGGAATGGAAAAATTCAAAGACAAAGATTTTGCCCTAGATGTCAGTGCCAACCAGCCTGTCCTGGTGGCCGTGAAAATGCTCCGAGCAGATGCCAACAAGAATGCCAGGTCTGTGGTCTGCATTTTGAATTTTCCTTTATTTATTTGCTTCATCTTTCAGACCAGGAGTATTCCTGGAAACTTCCGAGCATTCTTTCCTCTTGAGGTGGGAAGGTCTGTGAACTACCTCGTGTTTCTGTTGTTATGCTTTATTTTTCTAGTGGAGTCAGAAGTCCTCATCTATTCTCCATCTCTGTCAAACACAAATACACATTTTTTACTTCCTAACTTCCCTCTCACAGCCCTATACTTCCTGGAACACACACCATTCTAGATGTGTACTTCACACAGACGTGCTCCGGAATGGCGCTGCCTCCTCTTGACAGCCTTTTCAGTCACAAACATCCTTCATCCTAAGTCTCTTCCATTTGCCTCTTTTTAAACCTCTACTTACTTTCTCATCCTTTTTTTCTCTTTTATGCTCCTTTTCTTCTATGTCCAGCAAACCCCCAAATGAGAAGCTGCTTCTACTTGGAAATGTACCCATGGACCTCAAAGCAAAAGGACCCACAGTCCTTTAGAGGTTTCCAAACTGGCTAATAACCTCTTGGATCCTTTACTTCATAAATCGCAGTTTCCAGCCATACTCTGACAGCCTTCCCATTACAGTGATGGTGAGTTCATCCTCACCCAGAGAGGCGTGCCCATTGAAAGCCGGCTGTTTGTGTGCCAGAGAAATCTGCACATCTGGAAAGCACATGTGTTTTCCAATTTGTGTTGTTTCAATCTGTCTCACTGATACAGTGAGAGTGCTTTATTATTCCTATTCCCCAAATTATCATAAACTCCAAAAATTGTGACAAATTTCATTAAAAGTCTTGCTATTGACAGAATGTGGAATGAAGGGGAGAAAAAGGCAAGGGATTGGGATGGTGAAGGTTTTTAATTTAGTCTGAGAATTTCAGTCTTAAGGATGTTAGAGTGAATGAAAAGTGACATTCTCTGAGTCCCATAGAGAGATGCAATATTCCTCATATTGGTCTTAGTATCCGATGGATAAAATGGCAAGGAGAAAAAAACAAACACACTGGATATAACAAAGTCCTTGTCTGCTGTCTTGGGTGGTGAGTCAAAGACTATTCCTATAGACATCCATGCCCCTGCTGCTCCCAGCCCTGCTCAACACCCTCCCAAGCCAGGGAAATGAAAGCGGGGAGATGAAAGTTGAATGAGCACTGCACTGATCCCAAGGGTTTATATTGACACACCATGACTCTCAGTGTAAGGTGTCTATGAACTCTACAGGAGCTTCATGCCTGGTCTCCTCCAGGAGTTGGGGGTGTGGGCTAGTGGCTTTGCTAGTGCAAATGTTTCTCAAAGTGGCATCTGCCTCTAAGTACTCAAATAGTTATTACTCTTGGCCAAGTGAATACTGCCTTTGAAATTACCCTACTTTGCCATCGTGGCCTTTAAACAACACTGTTTGAACAGACTACTACTTATTTGCTATGACTATCTGCTGGGGCAGACTCCATGAAGAAAACTCAGTATGAGGAAATAATTATCAGACAAAATGGTTGTTCACTTTATAAAACATTTCTCTTCTTTATTAGTAGTGCAATCCTGTGGCTTTTGAAAAAGGCAAATGATTTTCAGGGGAAATTTCATTTTACAGAGTAGTTTTTAGCAGTATATATTTGATTCAGCAAATATTAACCACCTTCTATGTGACAGGCATTTCGCTAAATCCTAGGGATGAAGATCCAAATAAGTCATGGATCTTGGTCTCAGAATCATTACAGTGGAATAAGGGTCTGCCATACTCCATGAGGAGGAGAGTGAGACAGTTCAAGGTGCCAATTTCGTGGTCTTCTCAAAGGTTATTCAAAGGGCAATAGGACTTGGTATAAGGATAGAAATAGACTTTGATGTGCATTCTTCTCCCTCTTGAGTCTGACCCTGGCGACTTCTGGGTTCATCTATGTCTGTGTCCTCCAAAGGAATGATTTCCTTAAGGAGATAAAGATCATGTCCCGGCTCAAGGATGCAAACATCATCCGTCTCTTAGCTGTGTGCATCGCCGATGACCCTCTCTGCATGATCACAGAGTACATGGAGAACGGAGATCTCAACCAGTTTCTTTCCCGCCATGAGCCCCCCAATTCTTGCTCCAGTGATGTATCCACTGTCAGGTAAATGAGCCAGGTCTTCTATCTCTTCCTTGTGGTAATGAAAGTAACCCAGGGTTTGAAAATTGGGAGCAGTGAACCTTGAAGTCATCGTTGTTCTGGAATGGTGGTGGGTTGGTGTACAGGGAATAATGATACAGCTACCCACTCCTCCCTCCCTCCCTGCCTCCCTTTCTTCCTTCCTT
Source organism: Graphiurus murinus (assembly GCA_004027655.1). Taxonomy (NCBI): domain Eukaryota; kingdom Metazoa; phylum Chordata; class Mammalia; order Rodentia; family Gliridae; genus Graphiurus; species Graphiurus murinus. The sequence continues at coordinate 25,860 of PVLC010012726.1, forward strand.
CCTTCCTTCCTTCCTTCCTTCCTTCCTTCCTTCCTCCCTCCCTCCCTCCCTTCTTCTCTTTCTTTCTTTCTTTCTGGAACTGGGAATTAAACCCAGGGGCATTCTACCTCTAAGCTACACCCCTAGCCCTGTCTTATTTTTTGTTTTGAAACAGGATCTCATTAAGTTGTGGAGGGTCTCACTGAGTTGCTGAGGCTGACCACGAACATGTGATCCTCCTGTGTCAGCCTCCTGAGTACTGGGATGAGCTCCTGCTCTTTCAGAGGAATGCAAAGAGATGCATTAGGAACAGAGAAGGAAGCTGGGTGTAGTGGTACACGCCTGTAATCTCAATACTTGGGAGGCTGAGACAGGAGAATCACAGGTTTAAGGTCAATCTCAGCAAGACCCTCAGCAACTTAGTGTTAGACCCTGTTTCAATGTTTCAAAATAAAAGATAAAAAGAGCTAGGATGTAGCTCAGAGGTAGAATGCCCTTGGGTTCAATATCCAGTACCGCAAGAAGAAAAGAAGAGAAAAAGAAAAAAGAACAGAGAAAGGATGTTAAGGTCTAAATGCTTGGTTTGCTGATGTTGACTTCAGAATGTGTAGCTTTTTTGACTTCCTGTTTCCATAGGCTACTTTCTATTTTCTCGTGTATTTCCTCAGTTATGCCAACCTGAAGTTCATGGCTACCCAGATTGCCTCTGGCATGAAGTATCTTTCCTCTCTTAATTTTGTTCATCGAGATCTGGCCACACGAAACTGCTTAGTGGGTAAGAACTACACCATCAAGATCGCTGACTTCGGAATGAGCAGAAACCTGTACAGTGGTGACTACTACCGAATTCAGGGCCGGGCCGTGCTCCCCATCCGCTGGATGTCATGGGAGAGCATCCTGCTGGTGAGTTCATGGACTCGCAAGCCCTGCCCCTGGTGGGGCCAGGAGCAAGCGCCATTGACATTTTCTCTGGCTTGAGATGATTTGCTTTGGGTACAAATTATCATTAGTCAATACTTGTCCATTTCTGCTGAAAAAATATAACACACTCCATTATCAAAACTTTAGAAAAATGTTAAAAATTATGATAAAGGATTTATAGTATCATTTTCCTCTACCCTTCCCACCTACTGATTGCTCTTAATTAATTTAAGGTATTAAACCTTATTTTAAAATATTTTTCTTCTATATTAATTTTATATTTTTCATTAATTATTTGACCAATCTCCATATATACATACATACTTTTTTTTTTTTTTCCTATTTTGGTACTAGGGATTGAACCCATGGGCACTCTACCTCTAAGCCAAATCCCCAGCTCCTTTTGTTTTTTATTCTGAAATAGAGTTTCACTAAATTGCTGAGGCCAGCTGCAAACTTGTAATCCTCCTACCTCAGCCTCCCAAGTACTGGGATTACAGATATGCACCACCACACCTGGCTTCCATATTTTAATGATTTTTACCATTTACTTTTTGTATGTGTGTGGTACTGGGGATTTCAGGGGCATTCTATCTCCAAGCCACACCACCCTTTCTATTTTTTATTTTTATTTTTAAATGGGGTCTTGCTAGGTTAATGAGAGTCTCACTACTTGCTGAGGCGGTCCTTGAACCTGCCATCCTCCATTTCAGCCTCACAAGTACTGGGATTACAAACATGTGCCACCATGCCAGGCTTTTATTTTATTTATTTTGAAACAAGATCTCACTAAGTTGCTGAAGCTGGTTTTGAATCTGTGATCCTCCTGTCTCAGCCTCCCAAGCACTGGGATTACAAGTGTGCACCACTGTGCCCAGCTACCATTTACTTTCTAAGTTAATCATTCTTTGCTTTATAATTTTTACTTACTTCTTAGTACCTGCATCATGAATGCATAATTTTTTTCTATGTTTCTCCTAGAGGTATGTTTTCTGACTATACATATCTGAGGCTTTTCATTGGTGACTTTATGATCACTTAGCCAGTTTAAAGAATTAGTAGACTTTTACTTCCTACAATACTGCCTACCTGTAATTTTGTCTTTTGTCCTTTGTAATATCACAGAGAAAAGCCTGAGGCCAGTTTGGTTTTGTACATTTGTAGTTAACTGGTTTATTTCCAGCTCATATTCACAAAGGCTTAATAAATTAATTTTGAAATGAAAAAATATAGTTATTACTTTCCCCTCATCAAAATAAGTCATGGAGGCACACACTTGTAATTCTAGTACTTGGGAGACTGAGACAAAAGGATCGCAGATTTGAGGACAGCCTCAGCAACTTAGACTCTCAGTAAACCAGAAAGACCCTGTTTCAAAACAAAAAATAAAAATGGCTGGGGGTGTATCTCGGAGGTAGAATATTCCTGTTTAATCTCCAGTACCAAGCCTGGTGTGGTGGCATGTTCTTGTAATCCTAGTACTTGGTAGGCTGAGACTGGAGGATCAAATGTTCAAGTACAGCCTGAGCAATTTAGTGAGACTTTCAGCAACTTTGTGAGACCCTGTTTCCAAATAAGAAATAAAATCAGTTTGGGAATATATCTTCAGAGGTAGAATACCTCTGGGTTCAATTCCCAGTACCACACACACACATACACACACACACACACACACACACACACACACACACACACACACACAAATCCCCAGTACCATACATGTATGCACATATAGAGGCTGTGATATATACTAGTCTACAAAAATCCTTATAGTGATCTTTTCCATCTATGTATATGAATCATTATATTTTACCTATTTCTTTCTTTTTGTACTGGAGGTTAAACTCAGGGGCATTCTACCTCTGAGCTATACCCCTAGCCCCACCCCCAGCCCTTTTTATTTATTTATTTTTTGCAACAGGATCTCACTAAGTTGCCGCAGATCTTGCTAAGTTGCAGAGACTGGCCTCAAATCTGCAATCCTCCCATCTCTGCCTCCCAAGTACTTGGCTTACAGGTGTATACCACCACACTCAGCTTATTTTACCTATTTCTAATGTAATCAGCGCTGCTCTATCTATGGTGTGGTGTATAACTGATACTGTAAGACTGAGGCTCAGAGGCCTTGGTTCAAATCCCAGTTTCTCCATTACTAATGGTCTTATTAACCAGGATCATTTAATAAACCTCTCCTGTCTTGTTTTTCTGACCTAAATTGGACATTACTGAATAGACAATGTGAGCGTGTTGAATGTATGCTAAGTGCATATGGACCTCACTGTTGACACTGGGTAAAGTCTGCTTGTCAAGACTGCAGCTCGACAAGTGGGAAAGGGGAGTGCTGGGTCCGCCCCGTCCCTCTGCCCCTAATATAAAAACAGTTCACTTTGCATTCTAATTTGATTCCCTGGAGGCCTTGTCCCAAGGCTGCCCTGAAGTCTAAAGGCTGACTCTCTCAGTGGGAGACAGGTGGCTTGTGGCTGCATTGCTTTCAGCTCCTGGACCTCATCTCTTCTTAGGAGCAGAATTAAGCTGAGGTCACACGGGTGAAAGAAAGTCTTTTTGATTGTTTGTTTGTTGTGTGTGTGGTACTGGGGTTTGAACGTACGGGCACTTTACCTCTGAGCTACACCCCCAGTGCTTTTTATTTTTTATTTTGAAAAGAGGTCTTGCTAGGGTTTTGAGAATCTCACTATGTTGCTGAGGCTGGCCTCAAACCTGGGATTCTCCTTGTTTCCTCCTCCTGAGTACTAGGATTACAGGCATGTGTCACCATGCCCAACTTTGGCTTATGTTGTGACAGCTTCACTTTGTCATTTCTAGATCCTCCATGCCTATCTAGGCAATTTCAGCATTCCTTGCCCTTGTAGGGGGAGGATAACTCTAGATTGCAGAAATGTAACCTGCTCTTGTCGTACACAGGCTATTCTGATTTTCCCATCTTTTCCTTACTTAAATAGGGCAAATTCACTACAGCCAGTGATGTGTGGGCCTTCGGGGTGACTCTGTGGGAGACTTTCACCTTTTGCCAGGAGCAACCCTATTCCCAGCTGTCAGATGAACAGGTTATTGAAAATACTGGCGAGTTCTTCCGTGACCAAGGGAGGCAGGTAAGACCGTCGGGGTGGGTGGGTCAGGACACAGGTGCTCTGGAAGGAGGTAGAGAGGAAAGTTCTGACTTAGCAGGACAGGCCTGAGCTGGATGGTGGTCTTTAGTCACTAGCAACCCAGATAATGTGAAAGACCAAGGTCCTCCCAGGCATCCACACCCTCTGCTCTCCCCCGGTCACCCATGGACTCCTCCCCGGTGCAAAGACAGCAGGAAATAAAACCCTACCTTTTTGGCCCATAGTTTGGTCAGTTTGTCTTTCTGGTTGAAAAATGTAAGTATAACCTGGCATGATGGCACATGCCTGTAATCCTAGTACTTGGGAGGCTGCTGAGATGGGAGGATCACAGGTTCAAAGCCAATCTCAGCAACTTAGCAAAGCCCTGTTTCAAAATAAAAAGTAAAATGAGTCTAGGGTGTGACTTGAAGGTAGAATACCCCTGGGTTCAATCCCTAGTACAAAAAACAAAGGGGGAAGACCTGAGTTTAATTTTATCTTGATATCCTGTAGATATTTTGATAGCAAAGTTTCTAAATTATCTGTCTTAGTTATGAGACAAATTGCTTTCTTACTATGATAAAGGAAAATTTTACTTCATTGTTCATAAGATAAGCAAATGGATGAAGAAAAATGTTTTTCTCCTGTTTTTCATCCTGGTCACCACAGTGACCCTTTAAAGGATTCCTGGACAATTAAAGATTGTATATTCAGTTAGAAAATATAATCTTATCTCACTATGATATATACTTATAACCCACCAATAAAAAATAATAACATAAGAAAATATAATCTACCAGGCATGGTGGTGCATGCCTGTCATCTCAGTACTTGGGAGGCTGAGATACAGAGATCATAGGTTCGAGACCAGCCTTAGCAACTTAGTGAGACCCTCAACAACTTAGGGAGACCCTGTTTCAAAATAAAAAAATAAAAAGGACTGAGGGTATATCGTGGGGGTAAAATGCCCCTGGGTTCAATCCCTAGTGCCATTAAAAAATAAATAAATAAATATATATATATATATATATATATATATATATATATATATAATCTTACTCACCATAATAATGGCCTAGATTTGAGTGTATCATAAAGTATAAGCAAAAGTAGTAATATTCCAAATGTTTTAGTTATCAGGGAAATTTCTAATACAGAGATTTTTTTTATAAGACAAAATTAGACCAACAACAAAAAAAGTATGCCCTCATAACCCTTTCATGTATGCTATTATACATTAAAAGTGTTTTTATATTATATAGTTATCTTAATTAGCACTAAAAAGTTACATGTTAATTAATTCATTGTAATGTTATTCAATTGCACAAGAATACACTTTTTATCATTTGATAGAAACCTTAATTCCTAAACATCTCCAAGATTTTAGTTTTCTTAACTTTTTGTAGGTAGGTCCACTATTTTTACCTTCACTAGATATAAAAAAAATAGTCAAAATATACATTTTGACTATTTTCATGAAGTAAAGTCAAATATTTAACTGAAGCCAGGTCAAAGGCAAATATTACTGTTATGTGCAGAGAAAATTTTTCATTTATAAGCATGTGTAAATATTTTTAAATTTAATGTATTAAACATAACAAACTCATTAAACATAAGTTATTACATTTGTATTAAAATACTATTAAATTTATTATTTAAATTCAATATTCAACTGTTTTAATAGACTTTCATTGGTGCATTGTAATTATACATCATAATGAGGTTCAGAATGACAGAAGCTTGCACAATGGCTCTAGTGTGTTCCCTCAGTCCCACCGCTCCCTCTCCTTCCCCATACATATTATTGAGATTGGAATTGATAATTTCATATATAGACATAACATTATTTGAACTGTTTCCTTCATCAAGTCTCCTTTTTCCTCTTCCCACTTCCCTTACCAAATCTCCTTCCACTATTCTACTGGTCCCTCTTTTCACTTATCTGAAGTCCCTTTTGTTTCCTAGTTTTTCTCTAGCTTACACATATGGAGAAAACATATGACCCTTCCCTCCCTTCCTTCCTTCCTTCCTTCCTTCCTTCCTTCCTTCCTTCCTTCCTTTCTTTTTTTCTTTTGTGGTACTGGGGATTGAACCCAGGGGCATTCTCTCTCTGAGCTATACCCCCAGCCCTACTATATTTTTATTTTGAAGCAAAGTCTTGGTAGGTTGATGAGAGTCTCACTACTTTCTGAAGCTGTCTTCAAACCTGTGAATCCTCCTGTCTCAGCCTCCCAAGTACTGGGGTTACAAGCATGCACCACCACACCTGGTTGACCCTTCACTTTCTGAGACTGTCTAATCTCACTTAGCAAAATAGTCTCACTTCAATCCGTTTTCTTGCAATTTGTGTCATTTTGTGATTTTTGTGCCATTTTTGCACACTTTTGTAATTCGTTCATCTCTTGATGGATACCATAGATGGTTCCAAAGTTTGGCTACTGTGGAAGGTGCTCGTGTAAACATGGCTATGCATGCATCACTGTAATATTGACTTCAATTCCTTTGGAAAGATGCCCAAGAGTGGTATGTCTGAGTCATATAGTGGTTCCATTCCCAGTCTTACTCCACACTGATCTCCATAGTGGTTGTACTAATATACAATCCCACAAATTGTGTATAAGAATTTCTATTTCCCCCACATCTTCACCAGCATTTATTATTGTTTGGTTTGTTTGTTTTTTGTAGTAGTGAGAATTGAACCCATTGGCATTCTACCTTTGAGCTACATCCCCAAGCCCTATTTTATTTTTATTTTGAAACAGGGTCTCACTGAGTTGCTGAGGGCCTCTCTCAGTTGCTGAGGCTGGTCTTGTATCTGCAATCCTCCTGTCTCAGCCTCCCAAGAACTAGGATTACAGGTGTGAACCACCACACACAGATTCGTATTCTTGATGATTGCCATTCTAATTGGAGTTAGATGGAATCTCAGTGTAGTTTTGATTTGATTGCTAAAAATGTTCAACATCATTTTTCCATATATTTATTGTCCATTTGTATGTCATATTTTGAAAAATGTCTGTTAAGTTCAATTGCCCATTTTTATTTTTTTTTGTGTGTGTGTTAAGTTTTTTAAGTTCTTTGTTCATTCTAGATACTAGTCTTCTATCAGAGGAGTAGCTGGCAAGGTTTTTTCCCATTCTGTATGCTATCTCTTCAGACTCCTGTTTTCTTTGCTGCACAGGTTTTTAATTTAATGCCATCTCATTTATTGATTCTCATTTTTATTTCCTGAGTTACAAGAAGTCTCCACTAATACCTCTATGTTGGAGAGTTGATCCTATGCTCCTTTCTAGTAATTGCAAAGTCTCTGGTCTTATTTCTAGGTCTTTTATCCATCTTGATTGACTCTTGTACAAGGTGATAGACTGGGATCTAATTCCATCCTTCTACATATAACCAGTTTTCCCAGCACCATTTGTTGAAAAGCATGTCTTTTCTCTAGTATATGTTTTTTGCAACTTCATCAAAAATCTACTAGCTAGAAGTGTGAAGATTTGTTTCTGTGTCTTCTGTTCTATTCTATTGGTCTATGTGTCTATTTTTGTGCCAATACCGTGCTGTTTTTATTACTATAGCTCTGTAATATAGTTTAAAATCAGGTATTTTGATGCTTTCAGAGTGGTCTTATTGCTCAGAATTGCTTTGGCTATTCTGGGTCTTTTGTTTTTCTATATAAATTTTAAGACCATTTTTCTAGTTCTGTGAAGAATTACAGTGGTATTTTAATAGGGATTGCATTGAATGTAGCATACTTTTGGTAGTATGGCCATTTTGATTATATTTGTTCTGCTATCCAAGAACAGGGGAGGTCTTTCCATCTTCAAAGGTCTTCTTCAATTTCTTTTTTGAGTGTTATAGTTTTCATGGTAGAGATATTTTACCTAATTTGTTAGATTTATTCCTAAGTATTTTATTTTTTGAGAATATTATAAAAGAATTGTTATCTTTCTTTTCTTTTTTCTTTTTGGTGGATTCATGACAGGTATATACAAAAGCTAATGATTTCTGTAAGTTGATTTTGTATCCTTCTACTTTGCTGAATTTGTTTATAAGGTCTAGAAGTCTTCTGGTTGAGCTTTTTATTTCTTCTAATATAGAATCATGTCATCTGCAAACAATTTCAGTTCACCTTTCTCTATGTGTATTTCTTGAATTTCCTTCTCTTCTTTTATTGATAGAATTTCAAGCACTATATTAAATAGGAGTGGTGATGACAGTGCACATCCTTGTCTTGTTCCTGATTTTAAAGGGAATTCTTTCTGTTTTTTTTCCCCACTCAGTATGATGTTGGCTTTGGGTTTATCATATATATTGCCTTTATGATATTGAAGTAAGTTCCTTCTACCTTAATTTCTTCAGTGTTTTAATATGAATGAGTGTTGGATTTTGTCAAATGCTTTATCTGTGTCTATTGAGATGGTCATGTGATTTTTGTCCTTAGTTCTATTTATGTGGTAAATTACATTTATTGGCTTGTGTGTGTTGAACCAGTCTTGCATCCTTGGAATGAAATGTAACTAACTTGGTCATTGTGTACAATTTTCTTGATGTGATTTTGAATGTGAATCCTTAGTATGCTATTAAGGAATTTTTTAAGTGTGTTCATCAAAGATATTGGTCTATAATTTTCTTGAGGTATCTTTATTCAGTTTTGGTATTAAGGTGATGCTGACTTTGTAGAATGAGTTTGGAAGTATTATGTTTCTTTCTATTTCATGGAATAATTTGAGGAGTGTTGGGTTTAGTTCCTTCTTAAAGATATTATATATTTCAATTAAGAATCTGTCTGGTCCTGGACTTTTCTTTATTAGAAAGCTCTTCATTGCTGTTTGAATCTCTTTGCCTGATACTGGTCTGCTTAGGGTTTCTATATTCTCTCAGTTCAGTTTAGGTAGGTTGCTTATCTTCTCAAGAAAAGCCTTTTGTTTTAATGATTCTTTGTATATTTTATTTCATTAATTTCTGCTCTGATTTTAATTATTTCCTTCCTTCTACTGGCTTTGGGGTTAGTTCCTGTTTTTCAAAGGCCTTGAGATACATCATTAGGTTGTTTATTTGGAGTCTTTCTGATTTTCTTCTGTGGGCACTCAATGCTATTTTTCTTTCAAAATAACCTTCATAGTGTCCCATAGATTTTGGTAGGTTGTGTCTCTATTTTTTTTTTTGAAACAGGGTCTCACTAAGTTGCAGAAGGCTTCACTAAGTTGCCAAGGCTGGTCATGAACCTGTGATCCTCTTGTCTTAGCCTCCCAAGTACTGGGCTTACAAGCATGCTCCACCATGCCAAGCTCTATTTCATTTGAGTCTAGGAATTTTTAAATTTCTCTCACTTGTTTCCTCTATGATTCATTCCTCATTCAAAAGTGTCTCTATCAATCTCCATGTATTTATGTAATTCCTCTGGATCTTCCTGTTGTTGATTTCTACTTTCAATTCATTATCACCTAAAAATATGAAATGAATTTAAACTTTTCTTGTTAGTACTTTGTGGCCTAGAATATAGTCTGTTTGGAGAAGCTTCCATGATCATCTGAGAAAAATGTAAATTCAGCTTTTATTGGATAGAATATTCTGTAAATGTCTGTTAGGTCCATTTGGTTTATAGTGTTCTTTGGGTCTAAAGAGTCTTTACTGATCCCTTTCTGGAAGACTGTTCTAATGGTATGAGAGGTGTGTCAAAGTCACCCAATAGTATTACCTTAGGGTATATCTGAGTCTTAATATCAAGAAGTATTTGTTTTATGTAAGTGGGTACATCTATGTTTGGAGCATAAATATCTACTATTATTATATCTTCTTAATTGGATTGTTCCCTTTGTTGGTAAGAAGTGACCCTCTTTGTCTCTTCTGATAATTTCTAGCTGGAAACCTGCTTTATCAGATATGAGAGTAGCTATCCCTGCTTGCTTTCAGTCAGCATTTGCATGTAATATCCTTTCCATTCTTTCATTTTTAGCTTTCATTTTTCATTAATAGGTACATTTCATTGTACCTATAAGATGCGTTTCTTGCAAGTAGCATATAGTTGAATTTTTATTTTTAATCCATTTTTCCAATCTATGATTTTATTTGGGGAGTTGAGACATTCAGTGTTATTATGAAGTGGTGATTTTTATTTGCTATCATTCTGAGTTATATTTTCTCCTTCATTTAATTGCTGAGTAAACATCTAAGAAGCATAAGTGTAAATTTTTGTAAATTTCTAAATTTGATGTCGTAAATATAGTTCTTATTAAACATAATTTATTAATTTGTATTTTATTACATTTTACTAAAGTTAGTTACTATTAAATTTGTTATTTAAATTCAGTATTCAAGTTTTAAACTTCAATATTAGACTGCAGGGACAGCACTTCAGTCAAGTTCAAGAGAGTGAGGAGGGGCCAAGCAAACTATGATACAACCAGTCTTCATTTTCCTTCCTTATTTTTAATATTTCTCACTGTCTGTCTTTTTCTTTCTTAAATTTTTGTTTCCAAAGATTTACCTCCCTCAACCAGCCATTTGCCCTGACTCTGTGTATAAGCTGATGCTCAGCTGCTGGAGAAGAGATACCAAGCACCGGCCCTCATTTCAGGAAATCCACCTTCTGCTCCTTCAACAAGGGGATGAGTGATGCCATCAACACAGCCAACATTTCACTGGCCCAGGTCGTGCCACAAAGCTGCCACTCACCCACTCTAAGCCACTCTGTTGGGACATTTATTGGGCCTGAGAGATAGAGGCTTGTTCACTTTGCTGCCTTTCTCTCTCCGTCCCTCACCTCCCCTACTTCCTACGACTGACTCATATATGCTTTTGTTCTTTTTTTACTTTAAATAACTAAAAAAGAAAAAAAAAAGCCCAGGGCAGATATGATCTAGTAAAGGAAATCTTACTTGATATTCCAAAGTGTTATTAGATAACAAAAGCTAGATAATTTAGATAATTTATAAAGGTTAAATATGCTTATGTTTATAAATGTGCAGATGCTACAATATTTTTCCATATCACCTTTTATAAAATATCTTTGGAAAAAAAACTTGACTAATACTAACAGCTTGGGAAAAATGAGATTTGGTTTAGGGAAAACACCTGGTAACTGTGAGACTCTGAGGGAGTCTGACATTTAGCAACTCATCACAGATGGTTTTCTGATTTGGCCTCTGTACATGTCCTGCTCTTTGATTCCCTCTCCTGTGAAAGTGGATGATACATTCTTGAGAAGCCCTAGTTTCCTGGAATGGACATTTTCTTTGTTCAGAGTTGAAGTCCATATGTGAAACAATCAGGAATGCGGATAAGAAAGAATGTCTACTGCAAGACTGAATGAAGGGGAATTTTTTTTTAAGTATCTCTTGCATGGAAGGATTTTTGAGCAGGTAATGGATATAGGAAAAGAGTTCTATGGAAGTAACAAGTGTGCTATTTATTGTTCATTTGTGAAGGCCTTCTTCTTTGTCTTGTCCAGAAATGTTCATGTGTGTGTTTTTGTCAGTGCCTGATTTTTAATTAGTGAAGGCTAGTGTTTTGGTATCTTGATAGGCCCTTTGGTTCATCTTGCACAAATCTCTTTTAATAGATAAAGTTTCTGTAGATCCTGTGGGCTGGGGCTGAACTTCTCAGGCTTCATATCAGTTAGAGTAGGGAGTAGCTCTGTTCTGTGTATCCCAGAAAGGTTGACCTAGGACCTATAAGGGGAAGTTGTAGGAACACAGAATTCTATTCCTTAGTAAGAAAAACACAGCAAGTCAGAACACACAGGGATGAACAGGCTGCCCCCAGAGATGAGGAGTCATTGGTCACTGAAGAGGTTCAGGTAACAGCTGAAGAACTGCAAGAAAAATGGAGGTTTTCAAACAGGAGCAATGGCTCTATAAGACAATGTTTAATGTTCTTCTAACCCCGAGGCCTTGCTTCCAGAGAGGCAGAATGACTATCTACTGCTACTGCTTAGTGTGGACATCCTTGCCAATGAAATGGTGCAACCAGCAGAAAAGCAGGAGACTTTGGTCTCAGAATTCGTGTTGATACACTGTTGAGGAGCAGTTTCCTTAGGGAAGACTCTGCACTTTGATACTTCACAAATCCTCAGATTCAGTGGGAAACTAGAAAAAGGAACCCTTAATTCCTATTGAGTAAAAGCAAGAGACGATTATAGAATAAGCTTCCCAAGCTGAGAATAACAAGTCCTGAGCCTTGGGGTCCGCTTCTGTTGCCTCCTCAGTCCACCTTCTCCACGGTTTCTCAGGAACTTCAGTGTTTGCCTATTCAGCCTTCAGCATTGCCCCAGCCACAGCAAGAGCATAAGTCTAAACCCCCACCTTCTGACTCTGGCAAGTAACCCTCATGGCTGCCATACTGCTCTGTGTTTTAGTCCCTTCCATGACTCACTTTGGGGAAATCATTGGTTTGAGAAGCAGAATTCTTGTGGGAGCACTGATCTCCTTTCTGTCTCAAGCCACGTGTGCCATCTCGGGTGAGTCACTTTGTCTCTCTGAGTTTTGTTTCTATATCTATAAAATGAGAAAACTGAAGTTCTAGTATGTTTAGAGCTTGCTGAATAACTGGCTCTATAACTAATATGGATTCAGTAATTTGGCCATCTCCTGCTCTGAAAGTTGTGGTGGGTATGATAGTTAATGGGAGAAGTTACTTTAAGAACAGTAATAGTGACACCTGCATTTGTATAGGGTTTTAGGATTACCAGCTATTTTATCTCATTTGAATTTCCCAGGGCCAAGCATGTTTCCTTATGAGACCCACTACACCGTGATTTCAAGATATGTGTTAACTTCCTTAGAATTAAAAGGACTTGCAATCAGAACTTTAAGCTTATTTTCTTCTATCTACATGCCTCTGATAGGCATGTGGATAGACCATGCTGTGACTTCTTATGTAGCCCAAGAATAATAATATAACTTCCCATTCAATTGCCTAACATTGCTACACTCACTACATGCTAGGATTTTTCCCCCAATTCACTGAATTCTATGATCCCATATTCAAAAATCACATTTAAAATAAAATTAGGATGTCTCATTCCTCTGGCCTTGAGTCACAGAAGCAGTCATGTACAGGCATCCTTTTCAGGGTGAAGAAGGTTCCATCTTCTGGCACTGACACCTTTATAATAGGCACATGCTTAACTTCTAACCTACTCATACCTATAGAGTTTAGCAGCACAAATCTGAATGACCCAATAGCATACATGAGAAAGGCTTACTATGTAGAATTAAAATCTAAATTACAGTAATGAAGCTAGGATTTGGGAAAGAAGGTAGAGAAAATGATGAGAAAGTGCCAGGTCTCCTTATCTTTGCAATCAGTTATCCTGTTGATGATATATAAGGACCATCTTATGACAAGGTCTTTAGATTTTCAGATATAAATTTATATGTTCGCTGGTGAATGTATTGATAGCTAGGTATAAATCTTGATGTGCTGTCCAGATACATATGTGATTAGGTCACATGTGTTTTCTGGAGTAGAAAGAAGCACCTGGGGAAATATCACTTGCAAGTGTTCAAGACTGTGTAACAGAGAGGGTTGTATGCAAGTGGGTAAAAAAAAGTGGACACACGAATGTGCATATGACTGTCCAGGGAGGCTGGGGAGGGCTGGGGAGGAGGCTCCATGCAGAGAGGCAGTGAGAGAGCATGGAGAGACACAGAGAGCTGCCAGGCCACAGCACGAAAGCAAAGAACTGTGACAAGAGATCTGAGGGAGGGGGGAGAGAAACAGTAAGTGACTTGAAGATCAAGAAAAATCCTGATGGTGAAAGAAGAAACTGGATAGAAGTTACAAATATTTATTAAAAATGAAAAGTCGGTTGCAGTATAGGAAATGGAAGTGGTTTTCCAGAGTTTAAGAAAAGGGCGTCCTCTATGGGTATAAAACCAGACAACCATCAGCAAATGATCTTTCCATGTCAGAAGTGGTGAGCCAGGGAAGAGGTTTGAGTCCCCATGTGTTCTAACTACTTTAGTGATGGCGAGAAGAAACCAGCTCTTTGCCTGAACTGCACTTGGCTTTCCAAGTGCTGCTTTGGACACAAAGGCCTAGATATGGGAAGTTTATAGTAGTACCTTAATCTTTGCACTCCCTTCTCTTGCCTTTGTTAATGAAATCTGTTTTCAGTCATGCCCATCATTGTTGGATCCAGAATGGCTATAGGCAAACATGGAGACAGTACAAGTAAGCTGCATAAGATTAACTCTTATCTGATATCCACATGCAGAATATGCACCACATTGGAAGCCTGTGTTCTCCTAGTGCCCACCAGGCTTCCCTCAAGAAGCCATGGTGTGGGGCCAGGTCACGTGTCTTCAAATACAGGAAAATAGAAAGAGGGAGCATCTGAATGAGGGAGAAGAAGATGTTCCAAGGAAATATACTGAAACAGAAGAGCATCTATTTTGCCCCCAAAGTACAAAACTGAAGAGATTTACAATATATAGCTATTAAGTCTTTGATCCCAAAGTGAATTCCTAGACCTGGAGTTTGCCACCTTAGTCTTTCCTTGGCCCCATGACCTCTGTACTCACTCTGTGGTGCATATGGTAGGTCCCTAGTGACTCTGGAAGGGACATATCCTCATCTACTCTGGAGCACCCTTATGAACTAAAATGTCACATTTGTATAGAAATTGCCTTTGCCAGTTGGTAAGTTTCTGAAGTGCTGAATTAAGAGGAAGAGACTGGAGTGATTTGATTTCTGATATTTTGAGTTCTCTGCTCCAATTAGTTGCATTGTTTGGTGGCAGGAAACAAATGAGTAATTTTTAGCTGCTGTGTTCTTTTTCAAACTTGTTATTTTGAAATGATTTTAAGCCGTTCAAGGAATTTAAAAAAGTACAGGGTGGCCTTAACCCAAATCTGATTTCCCCCCATTGATACCATTTTACAAAGTCTATTTTCAACCACAGAAACCATTTTGAACCACCTTCAATACCAGAATATTGATACTGGTGTACTACTTCTAATTAAACCTCAGACTTTATTTGAGTTTCATAGCTTTACACATGTACTTATTTGGCTGCTGGACACTTTTAACCCTTGCTGATTTGTGACCTTCCTTGCTTGGATATAGTAGGAAAGACACTATCTAGATATAATTTTACAAAATTCAAGAGAATATAGCAAATTAGCCTGCTCATTTATCCATCAGCAACATCCTATCCACCTTGCTTCTAATTTTTATGATTACTTTTCCTGTTTGGCATCTGAAATAATCCAAGAACAACTTAGAAGGATTATACAATACCAATGGTAGTTTGCTGGGTTTAGATGGAAATTCTAGATAGTTCCTGCAGTTCTGACAGGTGAGTGGGATTTTTGTCCTTGATAAGGAGAGAATTTTAAAGTGAACCAGTATTGTAATCAAGAGTCAGATGCCACTTACTCAGTGGAACCAGGGATAGTTCTCGGAGGGAATATAAGACAACAGAATAGATCCTGAATGTGTGCTCAAACACTGTTTCAGAGTACATAGAATTTCCATTTGCTTAAATAGCTATTCTTAAACAGAATAATAGCCATATTGGACCAAATTAAATGCAAACACAGCAACCACTCTGGGAGAAGCTGAAACCCTGGTTTTGTGGACTTCAGCTTTGAGTTTTGTGATCACCATTTTTAAGCTGCCCTATTTAAGAGTCACAAGATTATAACACCGTGCATCTTGTAAAATTCCTAGCCCATAGTGAACACTTGGTGAATGTTCCCAAATATTGTTATTTGAATGAATAAAAGATGGAAATAAACACTTCTCACCTAGCACACCTAAGAAGAATTTAGGACGAATTGCATTGCTGTAACACAAGAGGGTTTATTTTCAAATAAGAAAAGAGGAAAAGTGCCCATACTTGTACCAGGTAAAATACATTCTTCATAACTGTGAAATTGATCTATGGAAATGCTTCATTCTTTGAGATAAGTAGACAGCAAGGCTAGGTAGTTCTCCACATTGCACCAGACAAAAGCAGCCCATTTGAAACAAGCTATTTAGTTTCTCCTGTAGACATCTTGTCAACAGCAGGGAAGGAATCTGAGTCTTGAGTAAACCTGTGCTAATCCACAATCACAATCGATGTCCAGGAAGAATTTTCAAAAAGACTAAGGGAAAGTAAGTGGGATACGGTAATTGCTTTCAGGGCAAAACTGTCCTAAAAAGAGGCTTGGGGACAATTGAAAGTTGGGAGGATTCCTGCAAATGCACCAGGAGTTTGTAATCTAGTCTATCCACTTCAATAGTTCTTTGCTATTCATAATATCCTATTCTTCTCCCATTGTTGGGTAACTCTTTCCAAGGTTGGAATTTCAAAAGCAATATGGTGCACTCTTCTATGAGAAAGAGACATCTGGGCTTTATTCTGCAAGATTTGGAGAATGTGTCTTTTCAAGGGGTGAATAGCAAAGGGACTTAGTTTTTGCTTAAAATTATCATAGTCATTCCAAATAGAATAAGTAAAAATTCTCTGTATTACAAAACATAATACCAATTGTATATTTTATTTATTCTCTGTAAGTCTGTCAGATGAGAAATTGTAAATAACAATGATTAAAGAGTCATTCTACTGATGGATCCAGTTCTGGGCTTTGTTACCCTTACTCTTTACATCCTTTTTGGAGATATGATGGGGTTTGAGGAAAGACCTGGGAAGTTATGTGGTGTGGATGCCATTTTTTATTTGTTTTTGTTTTGTTTTGAGGCTAACAGAGGGTTATTTAAATTGACTTCTATTAGTTGACTGGTTTTTTGTTTGTTTGTTTGTTTTGTTTTGTTTTTTGTGGTACTGGGGATTGAACTCAGGGGCATTCTACCTCCGAGCTATACCCCCAGCCCTATTTTTTATTCTTTATTTTGAAACAGGGTCTCACTAAGTTGCGGAGTGCCTCACTAGGTAGCTGAGGCTGTCCGCGAACCCAGATCCTCCGGTCTCAGCCTCCCAAATGCTGGGATTACAAGCGTGCGCCACCACGCCCAGCTTAGTTGACTGTTTATTGGAAGAAAAATATCTTTGTCTCTGACATATCGAAACATACTAGAGACTGATTTTATGTCTTCACGATAATTGCTCCAGTTCTGGGGAATACAGTTCAGAGTTGATTTGGTATCTTTTATTATTGTTACAGAGTTATTGTGTTTGAAACACAGAAATCTCTGCTAAACCCAAATGACTCATCTCAGACTGCCACAAACCAACAAAACCAACCAGAATACAGATTCAGTCTTCACAATAGAGAGTAGGATGAAATTATCTCAAACAACACATTTTATAACGTGAGGAAGTCAGATGACTTTTATATTTTAGTTTTATGCTTTTCATTTATATTTTTAGTTCTCTGAGTAACATGAGCATATTTCTTTGAGCAGGAGTCATAGAAGATAAGGGAATGTATATAAATTTTCAGAGAATAATCAGAGGACCCATGATTGCACACCCTGACTCTGCAGTGTCT